>VZUI01093515.1:0-11683 GCA_013401135.1 Cettia cetti
GGTGCGATCGCTGTCCCGGGTGTGATCGCTGTCCCGGGTGTGATCGCTGTCCCGGGTGTGATCGCTGTCCCCGGTGTGATCGCTGTCCCCGGGTGTGATCACTGTCCCGGGTGTGATCGCTGTCCCCGGTGTGATCGCTGTCCCCGGTGTGATCGCTGTCCCGGGTGCGATCGCTGTCCCGGGTGTGATCGGTGTCCCGGGTGTGATCGCTGTCCCCGGTGTGATCGCTGTCCCCGGTGTGATCGCTGTCCCTGGTGCGATCGCTGTCCCGGGTGTGATCGCTGTCCCGGGTGTGATCGCTGTCCCCGCGCCCCGCGGGGTTGGCGGTGTCACAGCGACAGCGCTGCCCCGGGCTGGGGCGCGCCCCTGGGTGCTCATTTTGCACCCAGCGGGATTCACACGCGCCCCCGGCTGGGTTTGAGCCCCTAAGGAGGTCGGAGCCGCCCAGGCCGGGGGTGCCGGGCTGGCCGTCCCCTGGCACAGGTGTGCCCGCGGGGTTTGGGGTGCCCGTGGGAGGTGGGAGAAGCGGGGGGGCAGCGCTGGGACTTTCCAGCCCCTTGGCAGGAGGCGTTTCCATCAACCCCAGCCCTCCCACGCACGCCCGAGAGGGTTGGGCGCATTTTTCTGCTCCTTCCTCCTGAAAAACGAGCGCTTTGAAAGGCGCGGGGGAGTCGGAATTGACGGGCAGGGACGGCAGAAAGAGGAAAGCTCCGGAGACAGCGGAGCTGCCGGGGCAGAGCCTCCCCTGCAGCCGCGGGGAGCTCCGGAGGGCGGCCCGGTCACACCTCCCCTCCTCCAGCATCTCCCGTGTGAACGGCAGGGCTGCTGCAGCTCTGCAGGGCCGGGGGGCTTTGCTGAGCCCCCAGACCCCATCACTGCAGGGCTGCTGCAGCTCTGCAGGGCCGGGGGGCTTTGCTGAACCCCCAGACCCCATCACTGCAGGGCTGCTGCGGCTCTGCAGGGCCGGGGGGCTTTGCTGAGCCCCCAGACCCCATCACTGCAGGGCTGCTGCAGCTCTGCAGGGCCAGGGGGCTTTGCTGAGCCCCCAGACCCCATCACTGCAGGGCTGCTGCGGCTCTGCAGGGAGCAGGGGGCTTTGCTGAGCCCCCAGACCCCGTCCCTGTGGGCATCCACACGCGCACACACACACAGGGGCTGCCTGCACCCAGCAGGGTCGGGGGTCTGGGGGGTCTGGGGGGGGTCAGCACAGGGGGCTTGGGAAGAGTGAGGGGGAAAAAAGAAATGGAAATGAAACTGAGAGTGCAGGGAGGGAAAGTGGGGGTGTCCCATGGGTGGGGAGCACAGCTGGAGAAGGGGAGCACAGCTGGGGAGGGGAGCACAGCTGGGGAGGGGGAGCACAGCTGTCCCCTGCCTGTCCCTGCCTGTCCCCTGCCTGTCCCCTGCCTGTCCCTGCCTGTCCCCTGATGTCCCCTGGCTGTCCCCTGCCTGTCCCCGATTCCCCGAGCCGTGCTCTGCGCTGCCTCTCCTCCATGAATCAGCCCGAGGAGTGTCCCTGTCCCTCTGTGCCTGCATCGAGTGACCCTTTCCAGGGTCCTTGGTGGCACCAGGGTGGCAGCAGCACCGGCCCCGTGTCCCCTCCCCAAGCAGCATCCGTCACCCTTCCAGGGCCTCGCAGCTCCCCCTGCTCAGGGAGCCCCAGAACAGCCACAGCCGCTGCAGAGACCCCCCAGTGCAGCCCCCCGGGTGGGGAGCTGGGGGTCCCGGGGGCCCATCCCGACAAACAGCACGGGCTGAACCCACGGGCTGCACCGGGAGCACACGTGGCTGCACCCACTCGTGCCTGTGCAGATGGGGGTGAGCCATGAGCGGCGTCTCCTCATGCCAGCCACGCCTCCCCTGCACGTGGGAGCCACGGCCGAGCTCCGCCAGCGCCTCCCTCCCCACGGGATCCAACCCCGGCCCCCTGAGCTCCCCCTGCCCCTCTGCAGCAGCTCCCCCTGTCCCCCTCAGCTTCCCCTGCCCCTCTGCAGCCCGGCCATGCTGGCAGAGCCCGGGTCTCCTCCGGGCCTGGCCGTGCTGCTGTGCCCTGCTCTGCTGTGCCCTGCTCTGCTCTGCCCTGCTCTGCTCTGCCCTGCTCTGCTCTTTTCTTGCCCTGCTCTGCTCTGCTCTTTTCTTGCCCTGCTCTGCTCTTTTCTTTCCCTGCTCTGCTCTTTTCTTGCCCTGCTCTGCCCTGCTCCGCTCCCTGCCGAGCCTGTTCTTCCCCCCTCTGGAATGCCAGCGCTTCCTTCTCCCCCCCGCTCCCCATCCCGACTCCCGCCCACTCCTTTTCCCTCCTGGATTATTATTCATCCTCGCCGTGCAGATGCTCCCACACGTTCGGGTTTGTTGGGAGATGCACGGATCACGCCCAGCAGCTGCCAGGAGCCCTGCTCGGGGCTCAGCCTCCTTCCCCGCTCCCTCGAGAGCTGCAGGAGCTCTGGCCCTGTCCCACCCGGCGATTCGGGGCTCGGGGACAGCGGGGGCGCGGCCCTGGGGGCAGCACCGGGCATTTCCATGGCAAAGAGCGCGGCACAGCACCTGAGCTGCGCTCCGAGGGAGGAAGGGCTCGGTGCAGGGCTGCAGTGCAGCGTTTGCACCTGGGAGCTGCACCGAACCCGGGCTGAGCCTCCAGGACCCCCAGGCGCTGCTGAACCCCCCCGGGCCGAGGAGACGAAGCCACCCCGGGCTGTGGGAGCGTCTGCCCGGCTCTGCTGCAGCTCCTGCTGCTCTCCCCGCACCCACCTGGGGCCAGGCTCTGCAAACCCCGCTCCTTCTGCTCCTCATCCCTGCTCCTTTTACTCTCAGAGTCCAGATTTTTACTCTCCAAACTCTGCTCTTTTTCCTCTCCAAAGCCTGACCTTTTTACTCCCCAAACCCTGCTACTTTCACTCCCCAAACCCCGCTCCTTTTTCTCCCCAAACTCTGCCCTTTTCACTCCCCAAACCCCTCTCTTTTTGCTCCCCAAACAAGCGGCAGCATCCCGGGCCTGCCAAGCCCCGAGCTCAGCCGGCCGAGCCCAAGCCCATGCCGAGCCCCTCCTGGCACTCTGGGGGCTCCATCCAGTGCCCCAGCCCCCCAGCCCATGCCCGAGCCCCTCCCGGCGCTCTGGGGGCTTCATCCAGTGCCCGAGCCCCTCCCGGCGCTCTGGGGGCTCCATTCAGTGCCCGAGCCCCCCAGCCCATGCCCGAGCCCCTCCCGGCGCTCTGGGGGCTCCATTCAGTGCCCGAGCCCCCCAGCCCGTGCCCGAGCCCCTCCCGGCGCTCTGGGGGCTGCTCTCAGCCCCTGCCCGGGCAGGCGCCGGCCTCGCCCTCCGCGCTGCGCCTCGGGGCCCCACAAGGAGCCTTTCATTGAGTGCCGCTCATTGTCCCCGCTCATTCAGCGACATTCTCCGGGCGGGTTTCGGTCGCGGGCCGGCGCTGAATGGAGCACAAAGCGCTCTCCATGTGTTCCGCCGCGATTTGCCATTAGGCGGGGAGGGGGACACTCGTCGAGAAGAATAACTCGCCTCAATTACACGCGGCAGCCTCTCGAATGGCCCGGGAGTCCATCACACTTCATGTCCTGTCAAAGAGCTCCGCGAGAATCCGCTCCCGCCGCTCGTTAGGGCTGCCCGCGCTGCCTGTGCCAGGGGCCGGGTGGGCTCCGTGCCAGGGTGGCCCTGCCACCGTCCCCTGGCAGCTGGCGGCCCTGCGGGTGGAGGTGACACCGCTCAACGGCAAAAAGAGAAAAGGAAAAATAAATAAAATACGAAATTGTACGGCAGCGGCAGCACCGGGGGTCACGGGAGGGTGGCGCGAGTCGAGGTCACTTTTGTCACCCTCCCTCGTGCTGGGAAAGGCAGAAATCATCGCTGAACGCAGCAGCAGCCCCGGGAGGGGCTCGGGGAGCCGCGGACACCGAGGGCGATGGGTCCCGCCCGGGATGTGTCACACGGGGCCGGCGGGGCGGGCGAGGCCGCGGCCGGAGCGGGGCTGGGGCACAGCAGGAGCGATTCCTGCGGCTCCCGGTGATTCAGAGCCCGGCCCCTCCGCGGGAAGGGCAGCGCTGCCCGGGGCCGGCGGGGAGAGGCTCCCGGCCCTGCCCGGGGGCGATTGCAAAACCCGCAGAACATCGGTGTCAGCAGCTGCCGAGCCTCCTGTTTGCCCCCGGGAAGGGGTCTGCTCCTCTCCTCCGTGCCCCGGGGGGCGTGGGGGGGACACAAGCCCCGGAAGGCCGCAGCAGCTGCGGGACCCCCGCGGATCCTGGGGTCACAGCCCCCGGAGTGCCGGCAGGAGGAGGGGGCTGGGCTGGGGAACGGGGCTGGAAAAGCCCCCCCGTGGGGTGCTGGCACTGCCCAGGGGATGGGCACGGCCCCGGGGCTGCCGGGGATGGGATATTGGGGGGCTGTGCAGGGCCGGGGGGGCTCTGATCCCTGCGGGTCCCTTCCAGCCCGGGACATTCCGTGGTTCTGCAATTCATCCTCTGGAGCCAGACCCCAGTGAGGAGGGGCTGCACAGCCCTGGCCTCACCTCCTCCCACCTGCCAGCCCGGCCAGCCTCCGAACGGGGCCCTAAAAATCATTTTGGGAACCTGCCGCTCCCAGGCCGGCCCTGGAGCTGAGCCTGCCCCGAGCCAGGCGGGGTTTCTGGGGCTCAGAGCCCTCGGCTCCCCCGGGCAGCTGCACTTTGTGCCAGAGGGCTCCAGAGCCCAGAAATTCCGGGCATTTTGGGGAGCTGGGCTGGGAACAGCCCCGGGCCCGTGTCCCTGCCTGGCCCCGGGCAGGGGCTGCTCCCTCCTGGGCTCGGGGCAGCCTGGGGCTGTCCCAGGAGCTCGGGGCCCCCTTTGCACCCCCTCAGGCCGGTCTGCCCCCCTTTCCCTCCTGGGATCACCTCAGCCCAGCCTGTGCCGTGCCCAGGGAGCAGCACCCGCGCTCTCCCTCCCTCTTTCTCGGGTTAAATCCGCTCCAGGCCTCCCCCAGCTCGCAGCCCCGGCTCCACCACGTGCCAGCCCCTCCCTGTGCCCCCCAGAGCTGCCCGGGCCCGTCCCCGCTGCTGTGGCGGGCCTCGGGGGGCTCGGTGATTCACGGAGCACCCACACGAGCCGTCAGTCACGCTCGGCGTACAAAGGGAACGCGTGTGAGACACCGTTAAATATTCCTGGGGCGGAGAGAAAGATCCTTTCAGCTCCTCTAATTCCTCCCAGCATCTGGCTTTTCGCACTAATGAGCGACTGAGACGGCAATTAGAGCCCCGCTAATTGGCAAGGCGAGAAACGCCGCTCGCTGCCGGGCTCTGTTTGGGGACACCTGAAGGGTGACAGTGGCACCGCGTCCAGCCCCGGGAATTCGCCCCCCTCCCGCGCCGGGATCCCTCACCCTCCATGCCTGGGGAGCACCGATTTGGGGACGATTTGGGGACGATTTGGGGACGATTTGGGGACGATTTGTCCTGGTGGGGGCAGGGCAGGGGACAGCTCGGGGGGGTGAATCCCAGAGCTCCTGCCCGTGCAGCACCGAGCCCGGTGTCCCACACGCCTCCCACGCGCCGGGGGGGGGGGGGGGGGCCGCTCCCCGCAGCAGCGGCAGGTGAGGAGCGGCCCCCCCGCCCGGGCTGGGATATTTTGGGAGCCGTCTGGGGCTGGCAGGTGGTGCCGGGGCGGTGACAGCTGAGCGCGGCTTTCACTCGGCAGCCGCCAGGCCCCTGCTCGCACTTCCCTTCCCTTCCCTTCCCGAGCCCGCTCCGCACAATCTGCCGGGCCCGGAGCTGCGGTCCCCGGCTGCCGGGGGCTGCTCTGCCTCGGGCGGCTCCGGGAGGGCTCGGGGGGGTGAATCCCTGAGCTCCTGCCCGTGCAGCACCGAGCCCGGTGTCCCACACGCCTCCCACGCGCCGTCCCCGGGCTCTGCCTGATGGAAAAGCTTTGTCTGCCCGGCTAAAAATAGCAGGGACTCGGTGTAACTCGAGAGGAGCCCGAAATACTTCTCCTCCCGGCTCCGGGCTGCGCACGTGGCTCCATCCCCTGAATTAGGGATAAAACCGGGGTGGGGGACAGCAAACCCCTCTCCCCCGGGCGTGGCGGGGTGCTGGCACCGAGGGCTCCTTGCACAAGCCCCCGAGCCCCTCCAAAAGCCGCAGGAAATTCCTGCCCCGAGGCTCTTCGTGCTGCACGACTCCCCCGGGCACACGGAGGGGAGCAGCATCCTCTCCACGTACAGGCAAAATTTAGAAGCGGTGCTCAGGCTGCCATGGAGACCGGGCTGTGTTTGCAAGCCCCGCGCCGTTCATTGTCTCTCCCCCTCTCCCTGAAAAGCAGCCAGGAGCAGCAGGGCTGGCACAGCCCGCCTGGCATTGCCCCCCTGGCACTGCCCCCCGCTCCTGGGGGCCGCAGCCCCCACCCAGCCCCCCGGGGTGCCCGGCTGGGACCCCTCAATGGTCCTTCACCCCCTCCCAGGGGCGCTTTGGGCACCCCCTGGTTGTCTCTGGGGGTCATAAAGCAAATTTGGGCGGCTCTGGCTCAGCCTTGTTGGGGTCAGACGAGCGCCAAGGGGGGCACAGAGCCACCCGCTGCTGTCCCCTCGTCCCTGCCCACTGGGGACAGCCACGAGTGGGGGACAAATGGGGCTGGAATGGGGCTGTGGCCTAAAGCCAGGGGCTGGACGCTGCCTGAGGAATGAGAGGGGGAGGAACTGGCCCTGGAGCAGCTGAAAGCCCCAAATCTCAGTCCCCAGCTGAGGAAAGCAGAGCCAGGGGAGAACCTGTCCCAGGCAGGGCCTAAAGATCCCCCCCAAACTAAAGCAGCCCCAGATCCAGGCTGGGGCTCCTCCTGAGCTGCCCTTCCCTGCCTGTGGCACCGCTTACACCCCGGGCTGCCTAAATTTGGGGAGTTTTGTCCCTTCCCTGGTGCTCAGAGCTGGGAAAAGGCAACTTGTGCTCGCTGCTGAGGAGCCAGGCCCAGCCTGGGCTGTGAGGAGCATCTGCTGCTGCTTCTCCTCATCCCCAGCCCCTCTCCTGCTCCCCAGGGCGTCACAGCCCAACCCAAAGCTCCACCGCAGCAGCAGAAAGGGGGGGAAAAAAGGCAAATTCAGTTCTGGCTTCCTGTTTTCCTCTTCCTCTCTTTTGCAGACTTGGCCCGTGCTGAAATCCACCCCTTTAATGCCTGGCTGCCAAACAGAGCAGCTCTCCCAACAGGGAAATGTACAGCAGAGTTGCAGGGAATATTTAATTAACCTTTAAAGGAGCTCTTCCCTAAGTGGCTCACGGAGATGTCACTTAATTGTCCTGAAAACCGAGGGCAGGACTTGGGAGGGGCGGGAGGAGGCGGCTCTGGCTGCTGGGAAGAGGGCAGAGAAGATCCAGCTGTTCCTGGATCCTGATACTGGGGCTTGGGCAAGGGGCCAAATCCACAAACCCACAGCCCTGCAGCCAGGAAAGCGGGGAGAGCTCCCAGGGAACATTTTGGGATGGCAGCAGGGACGCTTGGGAGGGTTTTCCCTTTCCAGGAGCTCCCAGCTGAGCCCTCCCCATCTCCCAGGCCCCGAGCAGCCTCCTCTCTCCCCAGAGCTCGGGGGACCAGGCTCTCCCATAAATGATTAAAGGTGGCAGGAGCTGCCCTCTGCCACGAGGGGATAAAGGGGAACATTTCAGCCCAGCAGGAGAAGTTCAGGCTGTGAGGAAGAGGAGGAAGAGGAGGAAGGCCTGGCTGGGAGCGCTGCAGCAGAGAGGACAGGTTTGCTGCTGCGGGGATCCCAGCCCTGCTTCCCTAGGGCAGGGGGTGCTGCGAGCTCCCAGGGCTGCCCAGGAACACCCAGGGAGGGTTTGGGCCTGGCTGCAGGCAGGGGCTTCTCCCAGGGAGGGCGGCGAGCAGCAGCCCCGGCAGGGGAGCAGGGGGAGCCTCCGTGAGCCACGTGCCCGCTCCTGCTGCATTCCCTGCTATTTTTAGCTAATCCCGAATGGAAACCCCGGCCTCGCTCCTTCCCTGCTGCTCTGCCTGACCCAGCTCCTGGAGAAATCCCCCCCCCCCCCACGAGGGCAGCTGCAGGAGGAGAACACCCACTCCATCAGGATTTGAGACCTCCCCAGAGCCAGGAATATTTATAAACACGCCGGGGTGGGGACAGGAAAAATAAAAACCCCTCCAAGCCTCCCGTGGGGGCAGAGCTTTCCCCGAGAGCTGCAGGAGTGAGGAGCCAGGGCGGTGCCTCGGGGCCGTGCGGGGCCACAGCCGTGCCCTGCGGGGCTGGGCTGCTCGGGAGCAGCTTTGGGAGCAGTTTTGGGAGCAGTTTCGGCAGCAGCTTTGGCAGCAGCTCCCGGAATAGCTGCAGTGCTACTACTCTTTCACACTTGGCCACGCAGCGCTGCCGGTGGCCGCGGGTGACTCCGTGTCCCGGGGAGGGACCCTGGAGCCCGGCTCTGCCTCCCCGGGAGTTTTGGGATGGTGCCAAGGATGGGATTCCTGCCCCAGCCTCGGCTGCTCGGCGCTGCCCATCTCTGCGTGCCGCGGATGCCTCACCTGAGCCTCACCTGAGCCTCACCTGGGCGTGACTGGACCTGCCCGCTGCAGCCCGAGCCTCTCCAGCGGGGGAAGGAGGATTTGGGGCCGAGCAGAGAGCGCGGGGAGCGGCAGCAGCCGCAGCTCGCCGGCACAGATCCTTGTCCCCTCCGCTGCCACCCTGTCCCCACCCTGCCCCGCACACCTGGGCACGGGGCCCCGGCAGGGCTGGGGGGGCTCTGCAGGGGCTCGGGGCTCTTCTGGAGCTCGGATTTCGCTGCCTGAGCCTCGCCTGCCTGAGCCTCCCCCCGCTCGGCAGCGCTGAGCCAGGGAACGGTGACTAACGGGTGGGTGGGACGGAACGGAACGGAACGGAACGGAACGGAACGGCTCCGGCCCGAGCCAGCCGCGCCAGCGGGGCTCACCCGGGCTGCGCCGGGGGCTCCGAGCGCCGGGGGGCCCCGCAGCCGGAGCCGGGGACACCCCCGAGCCGCGATTGTGTCGCTTTGGCAGCTGCCATTCATCGTCCCCAGCGGGGACAGAGAGGATTTCACACCCGCGGCTCTCTCCGGTTAACGGCCCCGGGACCAACGGGACCGGAGCGGCCCCGGGAACGGCCCGGCCCCGGGACAGGCTGGGGACACACCAGGGGACAGTGTGGGACGCGGGGAAGGCCTGGCTGGGGGCACAGGGGACAGCAGGACACAGCAGGGGACAGTTTGTGACACTGGAAAGGCCCAGCTGGGGGCACAGGGACAGGCTGGGCACACCAAGGGACAGAGTGTGACACTGGAAAGGCCCAGCTGGGGGCACAGGGACAGGCTGGGCACACCAGGGGACAGAGTGTGACACTGGAAAGGCCCAGCTGGGGGCACAGGGACAGGCTGGGCACACCAGGGGACAGAGTGTGACACTGGAAAGGCCCAGCTGGGGGCACAGGGACAGGCTGGGCACACCAGGGGACAGAGTGTGACACTGGAAAGGCCCAGCTGGGGACATAGGGGACAGAGTGTGACACTGGCCAGGGTGGTGTGCGAGGCTGGGCTGGCCGGGCATCCCTGCAGAGCTGCCCAGGGAGGGTAAATCCGTGTCTGGGGCCAGGGCTGAGAGGGGAGGAGGATTTTTTTCCCGAGGATTTTTTCCCAAGGATTTTTTTCCCGAGGATTTTTTTCCCAAGGATTTTTTCCCAAGGGTTTTTTCCCGAGGGGTTTTTTTTCCCCAAGGATTTTTTTTCCCAAAGGTTTTTTCCCAAAGGTTTTTTTTTTTCCCGAGGGTTTTTTCCCAAGGATTTTTTCCCGAGGGTTTTTCCCTGCTCCTTCTCCGCTCGCTGCAGCCTCCAGTGAGGAACAGGAGCTCTGGGGAGGGACCTGGGCAGCCACGGGAACCCCGGAGCACACAGGGGCTGCTCCCAAAAACGGGCCCAGCGCTGCCCCTGCAGGGGCACGGGCAGGGGGAGGCCACGGGGGGCACAGGGCAGGGACAGGAACCCCCCCGGGGCACGGGGGTGGTGGCAGGAGGGGACAGCAGGAGAGCGAGGCCAGAGCCCAGGAGAAAGGGACACAGGGCAGGGATGCAGGCAGGGATGCAGGCAGGGATGCAGGAATGCAGGCAGGGATGCAGGCAGGAATGCAGGGGTGCAGGCAGGGGTGCAGGGATGCAGGCAGGGATGCAGGAATGGATGCAGGGGTGCAGGCAGGAATGCAGGAATGCAGGGGTGCAGGCAGGGGTGCAGGGGTGCAGGCAGGGATGCAGGGATGCAGGCAGGGATGCAGGAATGAATGCAGGGGTGCAGGCAGGGACACACAGCAGGGACACAGGGCAGGGAGGCAGCTGTGCCCCCCCTGCAGCCGGCCCCGAGGCTGGGGACTCATCCCTGCGGGTGGGGGAGCAGCACCGGGGGTCCCGCACCGCCCCGGGACCTCTTCCGGGTGCGGGACCCTCCTGCCCGTCCATGGAGGGACCCTGAGCCGGGGGGGACCCGGGCAGTGCCGCCCCCCCGGGGTGCCGCGGTGCCAACAACGCCCAGGAGCTGAGCCGGGACGGGGATGTCGCCTGTCGGGACAGGAACGTCGCCTGCCGGACCGGGATGTCACCTACCGGGACGGGATTGTCGCCTGCCGGGAGCTGTCCCCACGCCGTGTCCCCCGAGCGCTCGGTGGCCCCGGGGAGCGCTCGGTGGCCCCGGGGAGCGCTGTCCCCGCTGTCCCAGCGCTGCTTTCCCCGGCGAGCTCCAGCCCCGGCTCCCCAGCAGCGGCACCCGCGGGGGCTCCGCGGCCCCGGGGCAGCGCTGCCCTCCCCGCGCTGCTCGGAGCGGGGGCAGCCCCTCCAGAGCCCCCCGGCTCCGGGAGAGGCCGAACCCCGTCCAGAGGCACCGGGACGGCGCTGCCGCGGCCGGGCGCGGGTGGCTTTTCCCGCAGGGGTCCCCGCAGCCCCCGCCAGGCGCGGCCCCCGCGCTGCTTCATCCGCTCGCAGCCGGCCCTGCCCGCGCAGCTCCAGCGGCGGAGAATTCCTGCAGGAGCAGCAGCTCCGCGCTGATGACAACAAACCAAAGGCATCCGCTCCTTCCCCTCCTTCCTTTCCTTCCCCTCCTTCCCGGGGCGCCGCGGCCGCGGGCAGCCCGCACCCAGGCGCTGAACAGGCAGAATTTTCTCGCCGCCGTGTGAAAAGAAGTTTTCCAGACTTCAGAGGGAAGCGAAAAGCCAGAGCTGATCGGCGGGGAGCGGCTCCGGGCCGCAGAGCGCGGGGGCCGGGGCCGATCCCGGGGCGATCCCGACGCTTTGTGAGCGAGCCCGAGCCCTGCCCCGAGGTGTCCCCACGGGCCGGGGGCAGCGCGGGGCATCCTCGGGGCCGCTGTGCCCGCCGGGGGGGTCACCCCAAAGCCATCGCCCCGTGGGGAGCCCCGACCGCGCATCTCAGCCCCTCCGGGTCCCCTCGGTGTCCCCGCAGCTCCCCGAGAAGCGTCCCCCGGTGCCGCCAGCGCTTCCCCCGCGCGTCCCCTCCGTGCCCCTTCCCGGAGCCCCCCGGGCACCGCCCCCCGGTGTCCCCCCGGTCCCCCCCCGTGCCCACCTCGGGTGGCCGCTGGCTCCTCGGCGCGGCGCGGGGCTCCGCGGGGCTCCCGGAGCCGGCCCGGCCGCAGCATCCCCGGCGCGGCGGCGGAGGAGGAGCCTCGACCCCGCGCCCGCGCACCGGGCCCGCCCCGGAGCAGCCCCCGGCTTTGTGT
>VZUI01093517.1:0-21943 GCA_013401135.1 Cettia cetti
ATTTTATTTTATTTTATTTTATTTTATTTTATTTTATTTTATTTTATTTTATTTTATTTTATTTTATTTTTAATTTCTAGGTGTCCTTTAACATCACTGAAATATTCCTTATTCAGTTCAGGACTATTCCTTAGTCCTTCCATCTAATCTATCTCCTCTGGGTTGAAGGTTTTTATTCTGCTGCACACCTGTGCAGCAACATCTTCTGACACTGCAGCCACGAGCCATCACTCCTGATTCATAGGACAGCACTGAGCAGGTGACTCAAAGTTCCTCTTTGATTTCCCTTCTGACCAGGGAAAACTGCTGCTGCCCCAACAGCAGATGAGAGTTTTCCATCAGTTCTGGCTCTCAGCCGGCATCACAGCCACTGCCCCCGGCGAACAATGGCTCGAATGCAGAGGGATTCCGGCAGTCACACCCTGGACTCCTGCTGATGACAGGGCCCGTGGCGGCAGCTCCTCGGAGGAGGGGTCGGCTCAGCAGCACGGGAGGAGTTGGGACATGCAGATGGTGATGTGCATGTCTCAGTGAAAAAGTGTTGTTTGGCTGTCAAATGTTCTGTCTGCGCCCATGCCAGCTCAGAGCTTGAAGTGATTCACGTTGCCTCTGAGCACGCTTCACTCTAAAGGTGTTTGTGTGATTTTGGTTGTTTTGGCAAATACCACAGAGACCTACTCTCAGATGTAGCTGTCATATATTTGAGGCCATATTAGAGAGAAGTGAAGAACTGAAATAAAAGGCATCTAAAGTTTAACCTTAGTTTTTGATTCTCATGTGACAGGCTTTTAATTTCCACTTGCCTTTTCTCTCCTTAGTTTACTCTGGCGTCAGCGCCAGAAATGCCAAACATCACAAGACAAATTGTTCTCCTGGTAGTTCAAGCCCAGAGGGCAAGACAAAATGCTATAAATATGGCAAGGAAATCTTCACTATGTCATACCCACAAATTAAGCATTCCCCATTCAAAAGTCTTCTTTCTGCCGTAGAAATTTTTTAGCATTGGTTGTTGTTGACTACAAGTTTTGACCTGGTTCCAAGACATCAAGAAAAAATCACAAGGTCTTTTATATCCAGCTCCAAGGTACTCTGCATCATGTACAAATCAACTGCAAATTAGCAAAAAATTGGTGTGGAATCTGTAATTATTTTGAGGGAAAATTTGTTTTATTTTAACAATTTAAAGGGCATAGGAATAATATAGATGTTTTTAGGAATCACGGGTACTTAGGAACATTACCTCATGCAAAGTAGCCCCAGTTCTCTGAATTCTTAATCAGAAAAGTTTGTAAGAACAGTTGTTAACAAAAAAAAAAAAAGATAAAATATCAATATTCTTGGAAGAATGTAGTATAAATTAAAAGGGTGTATATGCTTCGCAGCTAGTTACCCGTGTTTGTGGGCTAGGTTTCTGCAAACTGTAAGGGCAGCCCTTGGCTCAAATATCAGAAATAAGTAATTATACATCTTCAGCCCCCCACTGAGCCTAGAGTCTCTTGCACAAGTCTTACTGGGCCTTTTCTTTACTCTCCTCTGTAGTTCAGTTTGCATTTGTGTAAATCAGGTTTTCTTTGTGAAAACAGTACTATCGTGCAGACAAATCGACTTAATAGGGAGTCACCCTTCACCTGTCAGATTAAATAGCAGTTCTGTTTTACAAAGTACACTCCGTAAATGTCTTTACACAGGGAAAGATAATCTCCTGTGTCTATAAAAAACTCTAATGTGACAGAAGACCCAGACAAAAGAAGGCAGTACCAGTCCTAAGATTAGGTATAACTGAATAGATATTCAGCTTTTTTTGTTGAATGATACCCAAAGCACCTTATCATTGCAATTGTATTTAGCAACACTTAGTCTTTCAAAATAATTTCAATGGAAATTATTTCAGTTCTTCAAGAAATTAAAAGGCACAGAAATTAAATTTTTCCCCACTGAGCTCCTGACTCATAAAAAAAGTACATGATTTTGGTTTTGATAAATAATCATAGTAATGCAGAATGTTATAGTGTCTTTGAAACTACATGGAATAGACAATATTGTAAGTACTTAGTAAGTACAGCACAGAGAACATATTCTCTGCTCTTCATCTGAAATACAAAAGCTATTTAGTACTTTATAAAACATGTTAAATGGAGTTTTCTTTCTCTTGGAAAAAGCTTTTTTTCTTCACTCTGTGCAGGCGGAATGTTTGAAAATTGCACGAGACAGGCAAATTTGGAACTTCAACTTGGAGGACCAAATGTTAGGAAATCATTCTGAATGGATCTGAAGTTTAAGGCTACAATGTTATTCTTTGTGACAGTGGATACATTTTCCTTCTCACCTGTTTACATATTCACAGTCAGAAGTGCATGATTATTATTGTGTAGAAGGGGTCTATTTAGGAAGAAAAGGCAGATACCACTTCTGAAAGCTCTTAGTCCGAGGGTATATATGCACCACAAGGTTTATAATGAAGCTTTAGCCAGGGATGTTTGTAGTGGAAAGCAGAGCTGGAGCACCACAGACAGCTAAAACAGAAAGGAAAAAAAAAAAAAGAAGAAGAAAAAAAAAATATATATATCCAGGTTTTCACGGGGGTAAGCTATGGGTCATGATGCAGTAGAAAACCATTTGTCATGTAGAAGCTGAAGTAGTTCAGCTCTGTTTCTCAAGAAGTGCACAGTACATTTACCCAGGAAAGAAATAACCCATTTTGGTGAGCATGAATCATTCCATGCAGGGGTCTCCTTCTGCCCCTTCTCCATTTCTATGAAGATCTTAGGCCAGCGAAGGAGTTACAGTTGTGGTGACACTACAGTTTGTGCAACTGAGGTTCTGTTTAAGGTGGAGGGTTGTGACTGTCATTACTTCATTCTCACTGGCATTTCTACTCCTAGCTTCCCTACACAACCAGCTCTGCTGCTTTTGGGAAACTCCCTGGTGCTCCTCTGGGTGAAATGTCCATGTATTACCACAGGAGAGTGTGAGAAGGGTTGGTCTCCACATCTTGGTGGCTCAAGCATGAAACTGAATTGTGACTATAAAGTGACAGGATAAAATTTATTTAGCTATATGGTTGTTTGAGGTTTTAATTAGAGTTTTATTTTGCTATCAGTAAATTATAGTCATGATGGTAGAAACTGCTTAACCACCCAAGAGCTCTACATCAGCTCTGAGTTAGAGCTCACCCAGCTCAGCACCCACTGGAGTCTGCTACAGATCCAGTCACCACCTGGGGGCCTCTCCTGTAGACACCATGATGGCACAAGACCACACCAGGTACTCAGGGGTGACAAAAACAGCAGTGAGAAGGGTACCTCAACTTTGGGGTCAAAATCTAATCTTAAAACAGTCACGAATTACTTTTGATGGATGTAGGTGTTGTATTTTCCCACTATGAGCACCTTAGATCTTTTAGAAAAGGTCTAGTAAGGATTACTGCCAGAAACAAATATGGATAGAATGTGTAGAATTATTTGTGTTTCCTCTAGCAGTGTTGCTTGTCTACCTCAGCTTCTTCTTCCCATCCTGACTGAAGACACAGACTGCTCACTCTTCTAGTTAAAAAAGTCCCAACCATTCTCTGCAATGACTATAGTTAATATCCAGAGCATTAAACAAATTGGTCTGTGTGAGCTTTGGAAGAAAAGGCATTTGAGTTTAATGCAAAGGCCAGTCCTGGATAAACCTGGGGTCTCCACTCATACAAAGCCACATCTGTGATGATCGGAGCTGAAAGGGAAGATTTAACCTCTGAGGCTGATGGAGAGCAAAATGATGAAAGGATTTTTTGAGTTGTGAAAAGACAGATCAAGAGTTTTACTAAATCCTGGATCAGAGGAAAAGTTGAAAATTGCCTCTGCTCTGAATCTGGGACATTTCAGACTCAAGCAGGTGTGCTTCACATCTTGAACATTTCATGTGTGCTCATTTCATTCCTTCTATTTTCAATTCCCATTCCCTTATATTTTATTTATGTGTTTCTTCCAACAATATGATAGTATAAAACAGCCAAGTTACAAAGCTTCTCTCTAAATGCCTGATTTAAATAAAGCATCCATTAATTTCTGAACCAGTAGTGATACAACATAAAATACTACATTATTTTTCAGAATCTGGCTCTGCAAACATTAGACCATTTGACTAAAATATTGCTAATGTATAAATAAAGTCACTCTTGTGCATTAGTGTTTTCAGGCTCAAAGCTTTAATGCGTTATTTTAGAGTACAAATATTTTCCAAGGTGAAAAATATAAATGCTACTATATTTAAGTCCTCACTAAAATGAAGCACAAAAAAAAAAGTGATGAAGGCTTTTTTTCTTGCTAAAGGACTTTTACCAATTTTAACAGAACATCCTTAATATATACCTAGAATGTTATGTGTGTAGTAGGTTGCTACTCTGTAATTGGTTTGGCTGATTACAATGATTACTGTAAGTTGGCACAATAGTAGAGCTACCTGGAGAAAGTACTTCTGCAGAGCCCACAGAAATCTGCTCACTGAAGATCATATTGTGTGTTTGGAGGTCAGAAATTCTGATTTACAAGAATGACAGCTTTTTAACTTTGTTTACATTTCTTTCAAAAATAAAACTATCTTTCAAGTGCTTCTTAAAATAAAATTACAAAACATTTTCCTAGGGACTGAGATATTCATTTTGCCAAACTTTAAGAGATAGCGTTATCTCTTTCATGGGCTAATCCAAGAAAGGTTATTCCAAAACACATTAAAGAAGTAATGCTTTGTTCTCTATGTGTGAAATGGGAAGTGTTTAACACCACTGGACTTGCCTGTGATTTGGATAGCACATTTGCAGAGGTGATCCCCTTTGCTGGAGCTGCACTCTACCACAGTTGGCTGCACTTTGGCAAGCATTACTGGGAGGAAGGAGCAAGAGTTCACACCAGCCATGCCTGCCACCTGTGTGAGGGACAAACATGGGCACCTCTGCACTCAGACTTCTTTTTAACACATAGATGCAGCACAGAAGAAAATAACATCACACAACACCACACATCCCCCCCCGGCACCGAGGGCAGCTCGCTAATGGATGGTGAAGCTGTCATGAAAGGCCCAACATCCACCTGACAGGGATCCCTCCCTGTATGAGTGCATTGCACCCCTTTTTAGGGACCAAATGGCTGCCCACTGTGCCCCCTAGATGCAAGCTGCCAATGGCTTTCTGTTGGCAAGAGGGAGAAACACCCTCACTGTGGGGAGGGTTAATTTGTTTTTAGCAAGCTATTACTACTTCTCATGTTTTCCAAGAGAGGAAATTAACCTCCAATTAATTATTACACTTGATTAGGTTACTTAAATTGCTGGATTTGTAGCAAAACCAGCAGTGCCAGCTCCCCAATACCATATGTGTGATTTGATGGCCCTTATAGTAATGCAGCTCTGCACACCTCCTGTTTTATAGACATTCTCTTTGTGGTTATTCAACATCCATCTCATTACTGGGAGTGTGAATTTTCACCTTGTGACTTCACAATCTTTTGGAGATTGCTCTGGTGATCACCCAGAGATTTTTGGGTAGATTTTATTTCCTTGAAATGCTAATGCATTTGTGATGAAAATAAACAGGGGCCTATGACAATAATATTGCCTTTGGTCAGTTTTATGTCAATTGAAACAGAAATGCAGCTTCAAAACCGTTGAAGCAATGGGTGACTATGCAAGGGAGCATTGGCTTCCAATAACATAAAAGACCACTTTAATTGGGAAATCTTATGAGCATTTCTTCTGCTCACTAATCGTGTGTAATTTCCTTATTTGCAAATCATAAGAGTGATAGTGGTAGTAGTGAAGCAGAGCACTGAAAGTGGTGAGCTGTGTTGTCACAGTGCTAACTCTACTGAGAAGCCAGTGTCTGTTCCTCTCCCACCCCAATGCCTTCTCCGGCTCTGAGGTGGGAGCTGAGGGGAGCCTGCAGTTCCCCTCTACTCATTTGTGTCCTGGAGCTCTGTGCACCTTCCTCCAGCCCGACACCCCTTCCTATAATTTCTCCCATTTCTGAGCAGGGAATAGTTTTTAATCTGCATACGAGAAATGAAAAATCTGTGGGCAATTACATGTACCCCATTCCCTGATGGAAGTGGAAGGGCAGATGGCAGAGTGGAAGATGTAGGGTCCATGGGAGGTGTAACAATATATCTGGAGCCATCTGGGTTGGACTGAGATCAAGCTCTCTATTAAAAGACAGTTATGGGAACCTGAGCAAGACTGTTTCGGCAGAAGAAAGCAGAAAATGAGGCATCTTTTATGAGAAGGTAAAAATTTCAGATACTTAAGTGTTGGGTGATTGAAAAATAGTGAGAACAATGCTGATATAAATTCAGAAAACTTTACCACATAAAAATGATCAACAGAGTCCTAGACTGTGAATTCCTTAAAATAGCAGAAATACATGAATAGATGGTGTGAGATTAAAAAAAAATTAAATAAATAAGGGGGAGGAGGGGGCCTTTTCCATTTATTACCATTTTGTCAACATAAACCCAGGAGCTCATGCAACTCTGTGTGACAAGTGGCAAAGACCCTGCCTAGCAAATCACTAGTGGCTCTAGCTGCCAGTCCTACACCCAGAGCACAGAGCTTTCACTGGTGGGTGGTGGGCAGGGGTGTGGAAGGGGACCTCCACCCACCCAGCTACTCCCTGCCATTGGATAAGGAGTTGTCAGTATCCCTGTAGTCTCCTGCTCTCTTCTGTGTTTATCCTGATCTCAGATCTGAATGTAACACAAGTTACATTCCTGCAGACACTCTTGGCTTCAGGAACTAAAGATTTTCTGAAAACCAACCATTTCTGTACACAGACATTGTGGCTAACACCACAGGGTGTGCCCAGGTGGGGACATGCAACAGCTTGCACAAGGTGTCCTTGGAAAACCAGCAACTATTTCCAACATTTCAAAGCAAGCAAAACCAGAACACCCTCCTGAAGGAGGAGTATCTACCCATGGGAAGGTTTCTCCACAAAGGACATCCAACTGGGAGCTTGCCATCACTTTCTAAAACAGGTATGTTGACATAGAGAGGCACAGCCCAGGCCCTGGTGCCTCTCTGCATACCAGGCACTGGCAAAACACATTCAGGCATGGGGAGCAGACACAAGCGTTCATCCTGATGCAACATGTACCTCCCTGGAAACACTGGATCCTCTGTCTCTGAGGTGGTCACAGCCTGGATTCAATCTTTCTTGCCCTCTTCAGTTCAGTGGCTATTCAGGGGTTTACCTCTTCTGCCTTTTCACATCTCTCTTGCTGTCTCTACAATTATATTTTTCCTTTTTCAAACTCACCAAAACAATATTTGACTTACCCCATCCCTTCCCAAATGAATCAATATATTTGTTTTCAAGATTTTCCAGAGGTAGATTAAAAAGGTTCAACTTCTTTCATGAACATGAAACAGTTTCTCCAATCACTTGAAGCTTCACTAAGAGCAATCAGTGGTGAGGATTAATGGTACTCACTACAGAGCTGATGCTGAAGTGCCTCAAACTATCACTGTTGCTTGTCACTCATCGTAGCCATGAAAGTCACCAGCCTGCACCATGGAGATATCCACACATGAAGGTGAAAATGCTCCTCCACAACCATTTTCCCACTCCAAACAGGACACCTGTGTCTAGCTGCTAGCAGCACTCGTGGCGTGTCTCTGAGGGGCAGCTTTGGCTGTAGGGATATTCCTCCCTGCCAGGCTCTGCTCACCGCTGACACCGCTGGGCAGAGTCCCTGGTCTGACCTCTCACAGTCATTCTTCAGGCACGTGGCACCTTCACTGTATTAAGATGGTTTTGTTCTGTGACAGCTTTGTGCTATGTTGCCAATATGTACAATACTCTTACTGTGGGGAATCTCTCTTGAGTTAGTTCCATGGTTCTTCCTTGACTCCTTCTCTTGCTTTCAAAATCTTTGTGGAAATGGCAAAGGTGAGCCCTGCAAGAGACACTTCCACCTACTGGAACAGGCTTCAGCAAAACTGAGGAGGAAGCTCCCTGAGTGCTCCTGCTAATATGACTTCCTAGGGGAAAAAATCACTTTTATGTTCCAAATTCACAGAGCTGAAGCTCACAACATGTTTCCTCCAGGATGGAGGAGCAGGATGGCCTCCAACCACTGGACTCCAACTCCTTGGAAACATTGAATATTTAAGAATTTTTACACTTTGCTCAGTATTTCGAAACTTTGTACGGAATTTGAATCTAATTAAGACCTTGTATTTAGATCTCTGCAGCCTTCTGAAGGAGGAGGGAAAGGAAACCCAAAGCTACCCCACACAGAAGGATCCAGTGGGGCCTGGGGAACTGCTCCATATACACCACAAACAACCCTGTGATGATTCCTTGGATCCATGGCTGCAAGATCATTTTTGCCCCATGTCCTCAGGCTCCAGGTTCTGATCCCACATCAATGTAAAATTGACAAACACCGTGGGACATCAAGGAAGCAAAACCAGGAAGAGACAAAGACCTGGGAGGCAAACAGCCTGATTTAGTGCCTTCTGTCATTGAAGAGGTTAGAGATGGCACAACATGAACTCATGTCATGCACCATTGATGCACAGCAAAGCTCAATGCAGTGCTGAGCTGAAGGAAAACAGGAAAGCTGTGGTGGGGAAAGACTGAAACACTCATCTGTCCTTATCCCCTTTAACATACTCATATTTCCATCCTGCCATTCCTGCATTGCCTCTATGTCATCTCTCAGCCATCACAAAGCATCAAGAAGAATCTTGATTACCAGCTCCATGGTGGGCAGACCACTAAATCTGAGAGTGGTTTAGATCAGAACTTGCTGCAGAAACATGCAACATAGATTTGTCTAACTTAAGCTTCCAGTTTCTCAGTCTTGCTTTTCCTTTATAGTGAGGTTAAAAAACTCATCACCTTGTGGAACAATTTTCTTCATACAGCAGCCTGAGAACTGTGATTAAATCACCATTCAACTGTTTCCTAGATGAAACAAACTGACTGAGTTCCCTGTGCCTTTCAGGTATGCTGCTCTTCAGGTTAGGAAGAGAGCTCATTTCACATCAGATTTTTCAATTCAGATGCAACCTGGATTCAGTCTGTTTTATCCACTGAAGAAGAAGCAGTGCCCCTTGCTTCCTCCTAACCTCTTCACCCAGGAGACTCCTCTTTACTTCCTTCTGCCTGACCCTGAACATCCACTACTTGTGGTCTTTTACCAATGGCCATCACAACCCTCTCCATTCTCTCCTGCAGAGTATCCTGTGCATTGTTTCAGTCTCACTGACAGTTTCAGGGCAGGAAGGCCATGCCTGCTGCTGTGCTTGTAAAAGCACCATGTAGGCCTGTTCTGACAGAAGGCTACTGCTAAAGGGTGTGTTTTCTCAATAAACAACACAACCTGCAAGCCCTAGATATCTGTATAACATCAAAGTTTTAAAAAGAACAGCAATTGCTAAATATTCCACAGGAACCGCAAAAATAAGGAAGCCTATTTATAAATGTAATATCAATATGTTCTTTTTAAGATGAGTCATGCAGTTTCTGCAGCTCCATCAAGTTCCAATCAAATCTCTACTCATTGGTTCTATTACTCTTAATTACTTTTTAAATTACTATAATTCCTGTAAGGCGGGCTTTTACCCCATGCCAGACCCTCTTTGTGGTACAGAGAGCAAGCACCTACAAAGGGAGCAGACAGGCTCGAACGAGGCAAGCTTCAGCCTAGAAATGCCTAGAAATTACAACCTGGGAGGGATGTACAGTACCATGGTAATCTTACTCATGCTCATAGGCAGTGAAACACTGTTGTGCTCTCTTCTAATGGACATTGATCACAGACTGGCAGAGCAAGGAACAGAATCCAGTACACATTTTAGTGAAATACCTTACATTTCCTAGCAGTTAATGTTTCATCTGTGAAATGTCATGTCAGAGGCTGGGAGAAGATCACATTCCTAGGCTGAAGCTGAGGCTCCCACTGGACAACACACAGTAGTACCCATTTGCTGCCACCTCTGCACAGCCCATTTCTCATCTGAGGTGTCAGGCATCAGCTGCAGCTGGAACCTGACTCTGAAAAGCCACATCTGGTTGCCGCACTGAGCACTCAGGAGCTGGAACCTGCAGGAGGAGACGCAGAGAACTAAGGTCATACCTGTTGGATAAAGTCCACTTTGCACAGAACCCTCTGCAATTTTAATATGCCCCAGGGGAAAAAAAAAAAAAAAAAAAAAGAAAAAAAAAAAAGAAAAAAGAGAAAACAAAATAACCTAAAAAGCCACTGAAGAAATAGTCTTGAAATGGATCCATCCATGTGACTTGTTACATTAGAGGTCTTGCCATTTCACACATATAATTTGGAGTGAATTGCCCTTTACAGTGATTCAACCTGTGATGTGCTCACATGCCCTCTTAGACGCTGCTCTCTGCTTAGGAGGAACTTTTACCCTTTCCCATTTTAACCTTCAGTGAGAAAACAGGTGGCTTTTTATCTTGCTGCCATGGTTTCCTCTTTGCTCTCATGTCCTTCTGCGATCCTCCTCCATGGCTAACTGCCAGCCAAAAAGAAAATGTGCTTGGGTCTCAGCTCTGCCAGCTCATGCTCATCTGCACAGAGGGCACAACAGGCAGCTTGGGAAGGGAGGAGGAAAACTAACATCTTAAATACTTCAGAGTAAGATTGATCAAAGTCTTCTTTCAGATCTTATGCTTCTTTGTGCGTTTCTGGTCTGAACCAGATCTCTTTGCTGTAAGAAAGCATAACTGAACTGAGCACAGCAGATCATTGCACCTTTGTTTTCTGGATATGCTGTTACCACCCATCCACCCCACTGCTTTTCCTGAGGGAGGAGAGGCTGATAGCATCAGTTTGTTACCTGAGTCTTGAAAAACAGGGTTCAAACATTACTGCCAGCTGGACAGTATCACTGAACAGCCTGGTGACTGGGACAATTCCTTATGTTAGAGGAATCTTTGTTAGAGGCTTGTGTCGTACAGTTCCACTACATCCTATTTGGACACTGCAAACCAATACCATGAGGAAGGGAAACACAGCCCATCACCCACCCTTCCCAGCTGCCCTATCTTGCCTTTTACATCTCACAGACTACCAGCTCCCTCCTGAAGGAAGGGCTTTTATTTTCCTTGTGGCGAGAGGGACCCAAGGCAGGTGAGGTGGTTGGAGCATTGGCAGGGCTGGTTTCACCTCCCGGGTGAGTCACCGAGCTGCCGTGCCTCTCTATCAGGTGCGATGTAAATCCAGACCAGTGCCTGTTCCTTTTCATTAAGAGCCTTGAGCTCACTGCAGGGAAGATGAAAAGGGCTGGTCATTATCCATTACTTGTGACCCATTCACTTGCTGATGGGCTGGTTTTCATCTCCCTGCCCTGCCTGTAGGCAAGCATCCCCCAATACCCTAATCTGCCTTTTTTGTTCACCATCATTTATTTTCCTAGGAGCCTTGTCAATAGTGGCTCCATTCCCTTCCCATGCCTCCCAGCGCTGTAAATTCAGAAGCCATAAAGGGTTCCAGCTCACGGTAACAAATTCCAGAAAGTCTGACCGCTTATTATAAGGCCAGTGTAGGAAGGATTTGAGCAAAGCACTATGTAACAGGAGAGATGGATAAATGCAGAGCACACACAGCCTGGAAATGCTCGAAGGTGAACGGGAAGGGGAGGCAGGGGCATTTGGAAGCCCATTAAATGAGAACTTATCATCCGATTTATGTAAATCACTTCAAATGCCTTCATTTATTAAAAGTATTAAGCTGCATTACTGTTTGCCTTTGGTCCCCTAATTTGGTTGCTAATGTCTAAAACAACTGTTGGAATTAATTTGAAATTAATGTTCCTATATAATTACTTAATGAATCTCACATTCACTGCCCTTAGCTCGCAGTTTACAAAGGATCTCACCCGCCACATGTAAGAGGGTGGAATACTGACGGTGATTTTAAAACGGTTGCTAAATTATAGTTTGCAAATATTTTACATTTATATCACACACTTCATCTTGAAGGATCTCACTGCATTTGAAATGTTACATAACATTTATTCTTTAGTAAAATTTCACCACAAAAACTTTCTGGGCATCAATCTTCTTATTTCCCTGCATGCCTTGAAATTAAATCAAATTTAGCTGTATCATTATGCAAACAAAAAATCATACCTGCATTAAAAGATTATTATTAGTGCTGTAAAGTCAGACAGTTAAAAGATAGGAAATGCTGGAACTGAGACTCTGTGCAATATAAATTCCTTTCCCATACATATGTATTCTCATAGTCTTTAATTTTATGATCACATATTTTCTTATATGTACCCTCTCTCTCAGGGGACTTATTAGTCCTTGTTAGTGTTCAAGAAAAAACAAGATAAGAAAAAAATAAAGTTCAAGAGAACTAGCAGGGAAAGGTAGTCATTTGTGGAGTCCTTGCCTCATTCCTTACAAAAGCTGCAGAGGTTGTAATGAATGTGCCTCCTTTTCTGGGTGGTTGACTTGGTACCCCACAAATCCTGATTGGCAGAAATGCTGAATATGCACAGCAGTAACTAAAGCTAGAGAAAGATTTGAACGTGCAGAGCATTTTACATACTACCAAACCCTGCAAAAGAGGAGATCCTGGGGTCTCACACTTAAAATAATCGTACACTTCAAAGAGGGGAAAACACTTCTCCCTCTCCCAAGGACAGAGGAAAATGTACTTGAGCAATTGCAAAGCAGCTGGATTGCTGTGCTGTGGAGACCCACATTGACGCGTTCTACACAGCACCACGAGGACACAGAACAGCAGGAGGGGAGCAGGACACACTGAGACCCAGCAGCAGAGAATACCTGGGGAAGCTGTTGGTGCTGTTGCACAAGCTAGCAGAGGGAGGCAGGTGCCAGGGGGGCAAACAGCAAAGGCTGTTCTGAAACAGAAGAGCTGAATTTAAGGCCTTCCAAACAGCCTTTGGACTGCTCGCTATTTTGTGTGCCTGTCTGTGACTTTGCGTTTCTTCTTAGGCATGTATGGTTTCTTAAGGATCAAGGCAAAGCATGAGTGCCGAACACTGAGAGCTTCCTCCAGTTCCAGAGTTAGCTGAACAATGCTTTGCCTTGAGACATCCTCAGCATCTAGGTCACAGCGAGTCCACCCTCCCCACGCTGCAAAACACCCCCTCCTTCATCATGTAGAGAGTTGTAGATGTGTGCCACATACCCTGGCATGGCTCAGAGTAAGGATACTGGCCAAGAGTTCCACAGCTTGGCTGAGGGATGGGCTAGTGAGGAGGACAGGTCCCCAAACACAGGAAAACATCAACCTAAATCTCCTTCCCACAACAGGGAACAGAGACTACCCAGCAGCCCACACCCAGCCATCGCCACACACACACCTCCACATGCTGTCCTACTTTCTTAACTAGAAAGCCCAACCTCTCCTCTGTTCAGATCTTTGCCAAGCCTCCCTCTCCTCAACACATTCCCACCCTTGACAGGCTGCAGATCTTCCTTCCAAAATCTTTGTCTTCTCTCAGTGGGTCCTCCCTCATAACCCCGAAGTACTCCTGTCTCCTATGCTTCATGTATTCCTCAGCTAAGAGGGATCTCTAGACCTCCAGAACAACCTCTTCCCAGCAGGGCCAAGCTGAAAAAATCAAGTCTACAAGCACATGAATATTAGCTCCTTTTAAAGATGAATAGCAGGTACATTAGGGTGAATTATATGGTGACATCCTGGCCAACCACCTCAACTTCCTTCTTGAACACGAAAGCTGTCAAAAGTGAACCAAAACGGGCAAAAAGTCTTTAGCTTGTTTCAAAACCAGCCAAGTTTTAAAATTTTTAAAAAGAAACCAGAAGTAGAAAGGTCCCCAAGCCATATTTAAACTGGAAAGCATAAAAGGAACCACGTGCCCACACAATAAACTTGAGGGGGGAAAATTTAGTGGTAAAAAACTCCAGTGGTAATTATATAGGCCATCAGCCCCCACAAAGTGTTTGATTTCGCAGTAAGCTACAGGCTAGTAGCACTTTGCAGATGACTTATTTACTCCTTTGCAATACATTCTCTTAAGCAGATGGCATTTTAAGACTGTATCATCAAACTGACCTTCAAAGCAGATTGCTCTCCTTTTTTTCCAGCTAGGGGCTTCATATCACAACCCAGCTAAAGATTAGTACTGTGAGAGCGCAGAGCCACTGCCTCAGCTGAGGCTTCCCTTCCAATTCTGCTTTTGTGAAAAATGAGGCAAAGATGAAGATACTAATACAACTGAGACTCAGCAAAAACAGCCTTCTTGAGGCAAAGATGCTTTTCCATCTCCATGGCTTCCTCCTGCTGCTTGCAATCAATGGGACATGGCTGCTTTAGTCAGGTTTCAGAGTCCTGTAATGGAAAGCAGCTGTCCCTATCCAGATTGCACCAGACATCTCCACAATTATTGTGTCATCTTCTTTTGGTCAGCTGTATTACTCAACTTCCCAGTACTGCTGAGTTAATAACACCAGCAATCCCAGAACTGTACTCAACATGCTTTTTTCCTGAACTCCCAACACTAATCTGAGGATGTTTGTGTTGCTATTTGCCACTCAATACACAGACTTTACGTTTGTTATGTGTCACAATATGAACTCCAGGATTTGTATTCTACTGAAGTGGCTGCATGAGCCACACATCGCAATATGAACAATTTAAATTACTAGGGCAAGCCTACTTGAGAAGCCTTCCCTTTCTTTTCCGAAGAAGCACAGAACTGGACAAACTGACAACATCCAACACCATCTGAAACTTTTAGTTCTGCAGAACCATTCAGTTTCACAGAACCATTCAGATGGCAATGAAGTTCTTGATCTTTACATAGCTTCTTCAGGAAGCAGGGTCACAGTGAATCTTGCCTCCACCATTAAAATAGAACGACCTAATAATTTGGGGGAGAGAAAACTTCCTAGCATTTTGCATTAATCAATGTCATTATAACATAAGATACTCAGTTATTTAGTTAACAAGGTTAAATAACTGCATGAACATCAAGTCTACCTTTATCTTAAAAGCTGAGTTTAAGTAACAATTAAGTCTCTGTTTCTCTAAGAGAACAGCTAAAAAGCAAGTAGTCATTCAAATTCCATGAGTATGTAAGTAGTTGCCCCTTTATCAAAAAAACCCCAATTTAATTTGGCACCACGGCTGCCATTTCCCTCTGTCTTTGCATACACCAGCTTTAACAGTTCCTTTGGGGAGCATTCATGGAAGTGGTAATAGGTGTGGTAATTTCCACTTTCTGTTTTCTGGTTCAGAGAGTAATTGAATCCAGTCACCACTGCGATATCTTTCTGGCAAATCTTTGTTGGCCTCCATGAAATGAGTTGGAAGTTTGATTTGTTCTCAGCAGGCACGTTTGTGTGATACAGATGAACTGTTGTAACTGGTGAACTGGAGGCAATTTCAGAGATTCCTAGGCTTAAATAAGTGCAAGAACAGAACTTTCATCTCCAGAGAAGCCTCCTCCTTATCAGTCCTGAGAAATGACAGGACCAGATTGGAGACTTTGGATTTCTGCTGTTGCAAGACACTTCGAAGTCTGTTTTATTAAACCAGCACCCACATGAAATGACTAAGAAAAAAACCCCAAGTAATTATGAAATAAAATGCAGAGGCAAAACAAGCTTTATCACTCCCTAATACTGCTTTCTAACACTGCTGCATTTTAATTGGAATACACAAGCATTTTATTTCCTGTGACAGCAACATTCATTAGTCTTCCTTCTGGTTACACCTGTTTAGCTCCCCATGACAGCAGCTGTTGCAAGAGCATCAGCCACTGACAGACCATTAGTGGCCTTCCAGACAGGTCTGTGAATTCCGCCACACAAGACATTTCAGAACCAAAATACAAGGTACCAGGTGAGTAGAGGCTGAATGTGTGACTAGGCTAAGATTAAAAACTTTATTTTTTATATAAAACAATAATAAATCCAAGCAGATAATGAACTAAGTGTGTCTTCTCATTTTCCATTTCTTCTTCTTCTCTCAATAAAGTCTATCCACAGTTCAGTGTTAAACCACTCCATTTTCTGCAAAAACTATGATGTTTCCATCTTGTATCCATGTTTTTCTAATTCAGCTCTGTATAGAAAAGAGACAGATGTATTGAAACACATATACAATACTGTTAGATGTTTGATCTTTTAAAAAAATTATATGTACTACACAATATACAATAATTTTAAGTAGCAATGTCATACTGCTTTTTGATTCATACTAATAACCTTAACCTTACTTACTCTGTAGCTTTTGAACTCCAGTTTTTATCTTAGATCACTGTGACTTCTCAGTGAAAAATTCAGGTATTTGTTTAATCACTGTTATTGCCCTCTGACCCACCATATGGCACAAAGCAGCACCTATGCACCTGGCAACATCTCCAAACTCATTAGAATAACCAAAATATTATCTTATACATATTCTCAAGAATCTTATACATTATTCTCGAGATTTTCTTAAGCAAGCTCACTATTCTATTTTACTTAAATGCATGTGCTTCCAAAACAATTGTAAGCTTTTTTTTTTTTTTTTTTTTTTTTTCTTTTAGAATAGCACAGTCTGAAATTTTTATTTATGTCTTGGTGCAAAACACCTTGCAGTGAACAATTCTGAAGGAGACAATTGCTTTATTGTCCTTAGTTGTGGCCAGGACAGCAAGTCAGGAACTATGATTGTTATCACTCCTGCCCTGCCACCACTTTGCTTCTCACCTGCCTCTGAACACATCAGCCAGCATGCATCCTGTTTATGCCCTGGTCTTAGCATACGTGTATCTAGATACAGAAGTACAAACCTCTAAAAATATTTTGGGTTCCTTTGCACATTTAGTAGTAGGATTTTAAAAGTGGAAGACTGCAGCATTTGCTTTCTAGAGATGAAGGAAACATGCTACAACCAGGCAACACTGTAAACCACTATACAGTCACCAATACTGCAGGCTGCAACTAAGGCCAGTTACAGAAAGTTTGTCTAGATCAACTATGTCTATCAAGAATTATCCTATTTTTTGAAAGTCTGTTTCATTACATGTTTTCCCATATTACCATTTAACTGCCTTTGAACTATACATGAAATAACTATACCAACTCTTTTTTATGCAGAAGACACAAAAATAATTGTTTTCCCTGGAGTACAAGGGCAACCCAGGAACTATTTAAGCAGACTGTATTACAGACAGTTTGCTCCTCATACAACATACTGAGGGATTAATTATAAAATCTGGCTTTGTTCTGAATGTTTGAAACAATTTAAGTTATAATTATGCGTCAATAAAGGATTACTGAAACTACAAGTGACAAAGAGGATTAAGCAACTGGCTTAGAGGTACACAAATTGCTATCACTTTTTTTAAAGCATGTAATTAACAATTACTTTGCTGCTGTTGCTCATAAACAGTATGTTCATCACATAGGAAAGAACCTTAACATTAATACAGATCACTAATCTCCAGAAAATTTGCCCATTTGGACAAAGAACAGCAGTGCTGTTTTAAAATACAGACATAAAACTGTAACATACTTTGGACACCACACAGCACAAAGGGATAATCTTGGATGCTTTGCCATTAATCTTGGCAGTACAATTCAGAACTTTCACACACACATAGAAAAGTCATTAGAAAAGGATCCACTCATGTTAAATTGACAAAGCGTCATATGTATCTCAACTTTCCATGATCTTTGCATTGTTTGCATCACCACAATGTCCTAGGGCATATTTCAACAGAATTATTAAAAGATGAAATACTGATCTGAAGTACTTCAGAGTCTTGTAATCCCTAAGGCTGGTTCTAAAAGGCTTTAAATAAAAAACCAAAAATTAGAGCTTTCATTTACTACCATTTCAGATCTTTATTTTTTTTAAGTAAGCAGATTTCAAACTTTCAGATATTAACTAATCAACTCTGTTTTAAATATTTTACCTGTCTTCTAGAACAGCAAGTTTAAATAAAATTACCTTAACTGATTGGAGAAATCATCTTCTACATTGTCATCATCCCAGTTGTCTTCCCAGACATGTGCATCTTCATCTTCATCTAAACCAGTCCAATCTAAAGACAGAAAAGCAGGTCTAAATATTGTATGCTGCACTGCTTTGGTACCATGTCTTACTGACCAATTAGCTCAGCCACAGGGAAAGGCAGACTTCAGGGAAATTTAACAGAGAAGTCTGATTACATTCAAGTGTTTATGAGACAAAAAAAATCTAAAATACATCTCAAAATTTCTGTAATTACAACAAAAATGAAAGCTGGTGAAAAAAATCATTACACACACATCATGGCTTGCAAGATTAAACATTCCTAAGATATATTCTGCAGATATTATGGATATACTGTAGCATCACCCTTCCAGATTCACATTTAAACACGGTTTTCAGATTAAAAAAGTAAATATGTATCAGATGCTTTTGCCAAAACACAGACACATTCTCTGTTCCCTCAAATCAGACGCAGTCAGCCTATGGACAGAGGACAAAAAGCTATCTGTGATGCAGAAGCAAAGGCAAATTGAGACAAGCATGTGCAAACAGCACTTGATACCTCTAATCAGCTATTTCTGGGTTCCCAAGACAGCAGAAGCTGTCTTGCCTTTGTAGGGAAACACCTTATGTCCATTTACTAACCTTATTTATATTTTTCCAATAATAAAGTAATCTGGCACACCACCCTTTACAAATTGCTGATCACACACTTAATGCTTCCCTATAAAAAGAAAAATAAAATCAAACTAAATAGCTTAAGAAAATAATGAAAATGAAAGGCTCAGAATCACTATGAAAACATAAGTTGGCTTACTCGATTTTTTAGTTTCTCAGTTTATTCCTACTGAAAGACACTGTTTTTCAAATGTTAAAAGAAAGAAGCCCCCTAATTTTGACACTTGCAACTTTTTATTTCTCAAAGTCTATTCGTGTATTTAAAGAGGTAACACTCTTCTCCCCCTTCCATTCTAGTAAGCCATCTGCTGCCCACGCATAGAAAGCTTTGAGGACTTAAGCCTAAATTAACAATAAACACTGATAAGGGTATGGGGGGAGCAGGGGAGAAAGTCAGTGGGGTAAAACATCAAAAACTAATTCACTGTGAACAGCTAACTTTCTAAGAATGAAGCCTGGTCTTTGCATTTTCTCCTCCTTTTTCTAACAATGACAGGCAACAAAATTAATATTTGAGATTCACCAGGACAGGAAAATCCATTTGTGACTGATTAAAGACACATGTGTGGCAGGCATTACAATTACATTTCCCTACTCAAATAAATTATATAATAGGAAAAGCAGCATAGAAATTTCCCTGGGAGAGCAAAAAAAAAAAAAAAAAAAGGGAAGAAAAGGTGAAGAAAAAAAATGCTGTAAATAAAAATACATTATTTGTATTTATTTGTATTGCTAGTTGCTCAAAGGGAAGGGCTTACACTTCAGAACTACCTGCAATAAGCTTTGCCCTTGCCAATTAATACTCCATTGATTTTTTGTCAAAATAAAAAAAAAAAACCTCTACTGTGATTATCTGGATTTCAAAGTGAGAAAAAACAAACTTAAAATGAACACAAAGTCGAACTTTTCTATCTACAAACATACAAGTAGTTCAGATAGAACTACAAACTTGAAAAAAAAAAATCCCCCAGTAACTCATATCCAGCACAACAAACAGGAGCTTCAGCCATAGAAGATCAGCAGGGCAGATGCAAAAGATGCTCTAAATCAGACTGAGTAAAGAGGAGTCAGAAAGGCTCATGTCATGCTCCTTGCTGGGGTGAGGAGAATGAAAGTAAAGCCTCAATGACATTCACATCTCCATAGGACAAGATTCTGCAGCATCTGTATATTGAAACTATTAGCCCCCAATTGTATAATACGGTTACTACTCCCTGCTACATTATATGCCTGTGACTAAACAAAAGTAAAACAAGCTAGAGCATTATCTGGGATTGAAAGTATTAAGATCACTTGAGAGTCCACTACCATTAAGTATTACTAATATACACCAATATTATAACCTTGTCATCGTTGAACTCCTTAAAAATATATGTTTACATGCTAATCACTGATTGTTTTATTTTGCACTTGGGAAACAAAAAACAACTTTTAGGATTTTAGGGTTCTTTATCCCCCGCTCTATCACCTTACACATTGTATTTTTATATTTGAAATGCACTGTACAAAAGATTCTTGAGTGACTCATTTACATGTATTTTCATCTACTATAGTACACTTACACTATACTTCAAAGTATCCTATAAAAATTGGGCATGTCTGGTTTTCACACATAACTTGATTTCACAAATTAAGTAAATTTTTCGGTTGGAATAAACCCTAAAAGTCCCTGCTTTCATCCCTTAACACAGATTTGCATTATCTAATTTCCTTTGGATAAAAACTGGGTAATAGAATGCTGAGTTTTTCTATTGATAAAGAGTGGTGTTTTAACTTGAAAGAAAGGGTGTGAGCCCAGTTATCACAGGTCTTTCCTAAGTACTGGACATAACAGACAAAGCGGTCTGAACACTCAGCATCTCAAAACTATGGCCTCACTTGAAGACTCAAATGGACCCCTTTAGAGGTTCTTAATTTCTGCAAGAAAGAATATTTAGAAGCTTAATGATGGTCACTTTTTAATAAGTCTCTGTTCCACCCAGAAAGCGTGCACAGTACTTTGCTTTAGCATTACAGCTAGAGTCAAGCAAAACTAATTTCACCTCCTGTAACAGCAAGTCAGGGCTCTGCCCAATCCAAGGTCCTGAAGCTTCAGAGACTCAGAGACTTCCCCTATTGTGAATACTTAATTTATATTAAATAAGATAAACTTTTTTTTCCTGTTTAGGAAACACACACACACACACACAAAAAAAAAAAAAAAAAAAAAAAAAAAAAAGAATGGTCTTGTAAGCTTATTTAGCTAATATCCTATGTCATGAATTTTCTATATCAGTACACATAAAAATATTAATTTTAGGAGTACTAAAGGGTTCAGAACACCTAAGGCTTTTAAGGCCATAGAAAACCCATATACCATTTCTTTAGGGAAAAGAAATCCTGACATTACACACTCCTCATGATGTATACCGTTTCTCACGATCCACAACTTGAGACAATCCCAGAATTAAGGACATAAAAAGCAAATATGTCCTAATAGGGCTATTTCCAAGGCTATCTCTGTCAAAGAACACTGAGTTGTTTTTATTGAATTTAACTTCCTTATTAAGTATATCTGTACCTAGGAAAAGCAAGCCAGCATATACATATCTGTTCTTCAATAGGTAAAGAGACTTAGAGTAACTACAAAACGCAGTATTTTCACTTTTTTTTCCACCTTACGCTCAGTTTCCAGCCCTCATCCCTCCTCTCTTGCGATTGTCATCTCCAGTGCCGAAAAACAGTAAACTTCTCCCGCACTCGTTCCTAGCCCTCTCTCACAATGACACAGCACTTCATGCGCGACGTGCCCAGCGCCGTGACACCGGCACAGGGCCGGGCACGGGCACCACGATCGCGCTCGATCGCGGCTCTGACGGCGCTGCAGCCCCTGCCCGGGAGCGGGCTGGGCAGGGCCGCGCAGGGCACCGGGGAAGCTTCCGCGGGCCTCAGCCGGGCCCGGCGGAGCGGCACAGAGCGGTGCCCCGCGGATTGGCCGCGGAGCCGCGGGTACCGGCGGGCGGGGCTGGGGCCCGGAGCTCCCCAGTCCCACCGCCGCTCCCGCCCGCCCCTGCCGGCCCAGGCCGCGGCGGTCCCGCATGCAGGCCGCGGCCTGTTGTCTCCTGGCGACCCGTCCCGCGCCGCCCCCGCCCGGCACCTTCGGCCGGGAACTCCTCAAACTCGTCGTCCTCCTCCAGGAGCCCCAGGTCCACCGGCTGCTTCTTCTCCGACATGCTGGGCCCGCACCGCGTCCCGCCGCGCTGGAGCCTGCCGGGATCCCGCGGCCGCCACCGCGCCTGCGCCGCTGCCGGGCC
>VZUI01093519.1:0-14083 GCA_013401135.1 Cettia cetti
AGGACAGGGTCGGTCACACAGGGCAGGAGAAGATGGACTCAGCTGTTCTGGAGCTCAGGAGCCGATGATGGCAGACTCTCTCAGGACCGCGGCCAGTGGAGAAAACCAAGAATCCTTCCCGCAGCAGCAGCAGGCAGGCTGGAGCCAGGAGCCAGAGAGCCACTGCCCCCCACCCCTTCCTTTCCTGCCTTGGACAAGCACCCAGCAATTAGTTCCCTTGGCAACCCAATGGGGAAAAATTCCACAAACAAAAAAAAAACACCGAAAAAACAAATTCAACCCCCAACACAGAACTAAACAGTGCATCTTTGTCAGACTCTGAGGGAATCTTGAAGGAGGAAAGAATCTTACTGTGCAAGAGCACTGCTTCAAATTTGAGGTGTATCCATTCTCACTTGTTTTGAGCCAATTCTTTGTTAAAGTAGGAATGACCTTGTTTCCCACTGGTTTGACTTCTTGGAAAGAGGTGCAGATGGTTTCTTTTCAATGAAACAGCTGAGGGCTCAGCCTGGAAAACTTATGTTTTCAGCTTTTTAAAACCTGGACCTTCTTAACTTCCTGTGCGGAAAATCAGTGCTGTGAGTTGTCTTGAGGCAGAACTTTCCCAGGAAACCAAGATCAAACAGGTTGTGTCCAGGCCTATCTGGAGGCCTATCTGGATTTTATGGATATTAGGGGCCAAAGCAGACCTGTCCAAAGACTAAAGGGAGGGAGAGCTCTGGGATGGGATCACAGCCAGGGGGTTCCTGAACTCCTGCAGGGTGACAGGGTTGTTTGGAGTTGTGTTGCCTTGAGGTCTGCGTGGTGGGGCCCATCTTTTGTGCTGGGCAGAGCTGCCTGCAGCCTAATCCTTGTTCCTGTCATGACCTTCCCAGAAAATCCTGCTCTGGCTTTTTTTGGATGAGCCACCCATGTCAGTGCTGTGCTACATCTGCTCTGTCCATCTCCAGGCTGGTCTGTCCTTACCTGCTCTTCCATCTGTGCACAGCTCACAGGGCTTGCAAAGCTCTCTGCTGTTGTTTTCAATTATAGCAAGTTCTCTGAGAAGAGGAATAATTACTGCTTCCTGGTGGAAGTTTGAAATAGTCTTAAATTAGTGAAAGTTGTCAGTGGTTTTAAATAAGAGCAGGGTTGTGTATTGAAAAATGAGGAAGTGACAAATGATAACTAACACTCAGCAAATTTTGCCTGTTCTGTGTGTGTTGATGCTTAGGGAAAAACACTGTTTTTGGGGGTAATCGGAAGTTATACCATGAGTGTGTGAAGGGAAGCCAAACTGAAGGGACAAAGGCAAAGCTAATTCAGGTGTTTCCCCTGAATCTCATACTGCTAATAATTTCCCGTGTGGTTTTATTTTTGTTCACTTCATAAGTGGAACTAATGCTTATGTCTTTCTTATTTTTTTTAAAAAAATGTAACCTTGTAAGAAACATATTCTAGTGGTGGGAATAGTCCCTGTTTTATTTTATCCAGTTTATTAGCAAAGCAGTAGGGTTTCTGAAATGAGGCTCTTCCTGATCTGAATGCCAAAGAAAAGGAGGATTTTTGGAGCTGGCTTAGATGGGCAGTGTCCAACTCTCTTCCTACTTCTAACTCTGGATTTTCACATCCTCTGGGCTTCCTTCTGCCCAGCCCAGGGTTCCCCAAGCTGAGAGAAGAGGAGCTTTTCATCTTGGGCCAGTACTCTAGCCTATGCTGCTCCAACCTTTGCAAAGCACTGCCACTTGAATGAGAAGTTTTGACAAACAGGAGCAGCACCCTTGGTGGAAGTTCCCTCTTTCCATTTGAGAGACACCAAGCAATCTCCTTTCCCTGCTTGTGTTTGATAATTCTGGGGTTGCCACTTTCCCTGTCTGTCCTGTGATGCCTGCAGATGCCGCATCTTCTCTGCCATTTATTCACATTTTACCCTTTTCCCCTGTGTCCTTTTCCACGCAGAGGGCAGCAACCCCTGTCCAAAGGCTCTGCATTCATGGGAAGCTTCTCTTATTCTGCATACCTGCAGAATTTCTTCTGTAAAGAATTAATTGTTTTGCAAGTTAGCCTGGACAAGAGAAAAATATTTCCTCTTGCACTTTAGGAGATGACCCCACTTCACCACCTCTAGGGGCTGAGAATCCCTGACACCCACAACAGCCATGGAATTTTCTCTGGTCCGGGGCTGATAAGATTTTTAAAAATTGATTTGGAAATCATGGTGATGATCACTGCTCATTTTGGTCATTTGTGATTAATGCTGCTTGTTGTATCTTAGACAAGGGATGTTGTCTGTAATGTGTTTGGAATTGTTGCAGAACTATGTTGCAATATTTTTGATACCGGGGTTTTTATAAGTGTCATCTTCTAAATATGTTGAATTCTAAATATAAACCCAAATATTTGGTAATGGCTTTCTCATGATAGGGTTTCAGTGATGAGAATATTTTAATTAAGCAGGCATGAATTATTTACTTTGGATTAAATAAAAAAAAAACATTGCCCACAGAGCTGAACCTCTCCCCAAATCAAAAAGTTTTGTGGGTCTTGACTTCCTGTTTCTTTTGTAAATAAACAAATGAAAATTCTTCTTTCATTCCTTCTGGACTGACAGAAATTTTAAAATAGTTGGAAGCAAACCTGCTCCATCATATGCAAACCATTTTAGCTGCTTTTGATGTATATTTTTCTACTGTTTGTTTGTGGAAATAGATTTCTCTTATATTTTAAAGCTGCCAGCACATTCTTGGAGTTGTAGCTCTAAGGAGAATTCATTTTGGGATGAAATCAGTGAACCTCCATATTCACTATGGTGGAGGGAAAAATAGGTAATAAGAGGTGATTTGTGAAAAGTATTAGGAGGCCTCAAATACTGCTCTCCTTTATGGCTTAATGCTGTTTTGACATGGAGTTTGGACAGGGAATTAGAGTGGGTGGTGGAAAAAGGAAAAAAAGAAAATATCCAGGTTGCATTTGTTTAGCAAAGCACCAAAGAATGTGGTCTCAGTGGGATGAGCTTTTTCCAATTCTTCCAGGCCTTCCCACATGCATATTTTTAGCTTTTATCATTCTCTAAAAAAAAAAATCTTGTAGCTTAAATATTGAGATATCTAACAAAAAAAGTTTGAAGAAGAGATGGGGAGACATTGTTTTATTAGAGTTTTTTAAATGATATATATAGTATATAAGATCTATTATAATATTTGATTTTTAAAACAATTATGTTTATAACAAATATTATTTCTATAATAAATAAAATTATTGCTTTATTATATAAAATTATTATAAATAATATAAATATTGTAACAACATAATAATATTAAATTAACATTAATTGTATATTATAATTAAAACAAATAATATATATGTTATATTGATTCTAATATGATATTACTTATATTGCATTATAAATAATATAACATATTATGTTGTTTATAGGGAGACATAGTTTTATTTATCAGGTCATAATGGAAGCAAATAACCTAGAAATGAGCTTTGTTGTGATTTAAGATCTTTTTCTAGAGGAAAAGCTTGAATTAAGCCGTAAAACCAGAGCTTAATAAAAAATTAGCCAGTCTGTGGTTTTACAAAGTTAATTGAGGTAACGTCATTCAAGGTAATGTCTTTAAATTCACCTGATGGTAAATAAAAGAAATCATCTAATGCCAGGCTTAAGGAACCACATTTTCCAGCCTCAGTGGTTTGGGAGCATCACCTGTCTGTGCATTCCCCCGCCTGTGTGTTTTGCCCTCTTGGCTTTTTGGGCACATTTCAGCTGCCCATCACTCAGCACGGTACCAGAGCAGCTCTTGCCTGTTTGAATTCTCCTCACCACGAAGATTTTAAGTGCTGTGGGTTGCGCTTTGCAGGGGCCATGCTGGCAGCCTGGACTTGATCTCCAGTCATGCTGAAAACCAGGTCCTTTCTCCTCCCTGAAGCAAGAAGAGAATTCTCAGTGCTCTCTTGGGGCTCAGTCATGGGGCAAATCCTCTGTCATCTGCCTCGAGTGGAGTCTTGTTGCCTGGTGTTTCCTTGTGAGCTGATTTGTGACTCTCAAGATGAAGCCACAGCAAGCAGGGCACCCAGAAATGAGCAGGCTTCCTTCTGATTGAGCAGTCAGTGTTTAGGAGATAGATTTCAAATTCCTTCAAATGTTGTGAGTGGGATTTTCACGGATCACCCACAGCAGTATGTGGGGAGCCTGCCAAGCCACTCGTGGACAGATACATCTGGTTGAGTGAGTGCTGAGTACTGAGGGTTTGCATTTCAGAGTTCCTGCTTTTGCCACTGTGTTTGTGGTTCCTTGGACTGGCACAAGGATTTCCCAGAAGCTGCTGTCAAAGCTGGTGAAACATGAACAGAGCTGTAAACAGCAGCTGTTCCACACTTCACAGTAGTGACCACAGCACTCAGTTTTCACGTGGCCATAGGAAAGAGATCTTTTACGAGTTCTGTGTCCAATACCACTCCAGCAGACTCTTGCCTCCTCTCTGTGGTCAGTTTTTATCCTTGTCCTTCTCTTTATTGCCTTATAGCTGTGGGGCATAGCACACACAGTCAAGAACAAAGGAGTTTGGTTAATTGAGGAGCAGCTTTGTTGCAGCTACAATTCACAGGGACTCTCCATTGCTCTGACACTGAGCAGACTTGGTTGATTTGGTCCTGGCTTTGATCCAAGCAAGGTGAGAGCTGCTTCTACTGTCCAAATTGGCCAAACCTAACACACTGAAACAGAAATAGAATTCTTTTCTGTAGCAATCTGTTATCTAAACTGCAAACTCCTCAACTTAGAACTACTACTTTCTTTTATTTTTGTATATTATTTTGGCATTATTTTTAGGCATCCTTATACCTTGGACCAGTACTTCCTTCAGTTTTAGCAGCTGCCAAATTTGACACAGAATCTGCCACTGCCATCTACTAATGCAGATAGCATCAAATACAGCTCTTAATCTGCCTTTTAGGCTAGACTTGTGGTAGCTGAGATGTTACATGGGAGAGTAATGAAGTGGGGGTGGAGGAAAAAGGGAGAGGGATGTAGGAAAGGAGTGGAGAAAAATATGTGAGTAGTAATGTTTGACCTTTGCCAGGGTAATCTTTCTAACTGAATTGTCTGCTTACTGAATTTTCTTCTTCAGGGCTGTGTGAAATCCCCATCTGTGTCCCCAGTTGTAACACCCCCCTTCAGCTGCTGCCTCTGTGACTGTGATGAATCAACAGATTCGTGTGTCCTGCTCCAGCAGCGGGGATTTCTCCTGCTGTGATGTGGGATTGCTGTGATTCAGCAGCAGAGCCAGTGCAGCTGCATCAGCTCTGCAGCATGACCAGCCTGGCAGTGCAAAGCATTCCCTGGTCTTGCAGCCTTTTGGGGGAACTGCATCACCTGACAGTGTCAGCAGTGACAAAACGCTTTCAAGTGCTGGAATCAGGGAGATATTTCACTTTTTCCCCTTCAGGTTTTGTTGTAGAGTGAGGAGGTCACTGTCACCTACCCATCATTTACAGGAAGGCATGCCCATGAGAGAAGCACTGTGTGCTGCCTGATAGTCTGAGGATCTTAGGCTGCTGATTTAAAACAAGTGAAGCTGTGCTTATTGCCTGTTTCCCTGTAGCTTTGCCAGTAGGTCTGGTCCAAGTAATTTTTCCCTCTCTCTTTAAATTTCTGGGGGCTAAAATCTGTTTATTCTACTGGTCAGGGCTTGTGGAGCTTATTAAAAACTTGTAATGCATTTTTAGATCATTGGCTGGAAGATAAAAAGGCAGTGGGAAATACTTTGATGATTTTTTCATTGTGACAGCAGAGGAAGCAGTTGAAGAAAGCTCTCTCTGTGTGTATCAAGATCTCTTTCTGGGGTGAATCAAGCACGTGGTTGATCTACCCCAGGTTATCATTTCCATCACTGGCCACCACAAATGGCTGAAGAGAAAAGGGAAGGAAACCTTAGGGAAGCTGCTGAGTTGTTTTGCAGGGAGATTTCTTTGTTCTGTTGTCCTGGTGTTAAATTAAATTCTTCATTGCTGGTGACTATTAACAGGTCAGCTGGGAACTTTGGGGCACCTTAGTAAGAGGAATGTGAGTGTTTTACTGCCTGCTTAACATTTACAGTATAGTCCCTGGAGACACTCTGCTTCTTCCCAGAACGAGAGGACTCTGGTGGTGGTGAACCTGAGGCTGAAACAATTCACCCTGGATCTGAATTGGGGGAACCACAGTGAGGGACTGTTGTTTATTCTGGCACGAGGGAGGTTTCCTGGCCAGCTCCCTTTGTTTGGAAGGTGTAGTACTTTTGTCTTTGGGGTTGGTTGGAGTTGCCTGAGGCTCAGGGCCTGCGTGCACAGCTCTGGGAGAGGTGCAGTGGTGATTTTCTGGCTTTCCATGACTGCCTGCCCATGCCAAGCAAAGGAATTTCACCACTTCTCTGTATTTTTTCATCTTGCAGAGGGATGGGAAAAACATAGTATTTTTGCTTCCTAATGCTGGTATTGTTATTTGCATTCAAATGAGATGAAACCAGTAGATAACAGGAAAGAAATTATGGATGTGTTAAGCAGAGCACAAGACTAAGACACAATAATGGTAATTTTGGAGCACGTTTCTTGTTGCATTGGATAACACACAAGTTTAGCAAGACAGCTAAGTCTGTGCTTAACTGCAAATGTGCAAAAGCTGCCTCTGCATTTAGGGAGTGCTTGGGGCTGTCCTTCTCAGGCTTGGTTTTCCTGGGCCTGTGCTATTACCTCATCTTTATGGCAGTGGTAGAGGAAGGGATTTTTAGCCATACCTGATGATGAGTGTACAGGTGAGAACACTTGAAATGGAGCTCACTGAGTGGTGGACTTTTAGAAAATCAGCTTCAGTGGTTTCACCAGCAGAAACAAGTGGAAATTGAAATATTCATACCTGCTAATGACTTTGGAAAATGGTGTGAGAGTATTTTCTGTAGCCAGGGGTGATTCCAAGGGAAATCCCAGAAAGCTGGGAAACTTCTACAGAGCTTGAGAGGCAGTGGTGCTCTCACCTTGTCTGATAGTTTGCTTTGAAGCTGGATGTGTGGCTGCTGCACTATAAATCTGCACGGACTCTTGGTTGGTGGCACATAATCCAAATGGGTACACGTTGGTTTATAACCAATCCCTCCCCTCCCTGAACAACATTTGTTTTTATTTTGTGACCTGCAGAGTGGTCCTTTTTTTTTAAATCTCTGATGAACCTGACATCTCTCACATGACTGCAGAGCAGGATATTATTGTGGCTTTAGGTTTCAGGCAAAGCTTCATGATTACTAGTGCTACCAAGCTTTTCCATCTGGGATGTTCTTACTTCTGGTAGGTGCCTGTGAGGGCAAGGGAGGAGACAGGAGCAGATAGGGATGGATCAACTCTTCCTGCCCTACCTGTATCAGGTGGTAAATGGCTGATCTTCCTTCCACTTCCTTGAAAGCGAGGGAATGCTTTGAGCAGGTTGACAGCCCCACCTCTCTGTTGATGAGCTTTTAATTGAATATTGTCCCATGTGGTTAGTATGGTTCAGGAGAGGGAGTCCTTCCATCCTCACCACAGCTTTTTCTCTTCAAATATATTCTCAGAAGAGGAAAAAAATAAAATCCCCCTACACTTGGAAACTCCCATTGCTGAACCTCTCTCCTCCCAGCCAGGACCTGTTGCAGTTCTGTGAACTAACAAGACTCTCCACCTCAGAGTCACACTGTGGCACTGCCTGAGGTTTGCAGAGCTCTAAATGAGCAAATGCTTATTCTTAAAACCAACCCCAAAGCCCCTATGAAAAAACTGCCTTCCTTCTGTTGCCCTGTCAAACTTCTTGAAAAGGAGACAATCTCTTAATGGGAAGAGCAAAATGATTCTTGGTCTTCACTTCCCTTATTCCTCCTGCTTCATGGTTTACAAATACCCTCTTTAAAACCTCACTTTTGCTTGACACAAACCACTTCTGTGTAGGAGTTATCTTGACTTCTGATTTTTTTCATTCCAAGTTATTGCTTCCTCCTACTTATCCCACTCTTTCCTTGGTCAGTGCATGCATTTCCTGTCCTCTGGGTCAAACACTGGTGTCCTTGTAACTTGCTGGTTTTGTCCTGATCCCTCCCTGTGTTTGACCTGCTGCTGTCTCTTCCTATAGACTGACACTGGTGACATGGAACCTGTGCCTTACTGCTGGTGGGAGCACTTCTCTTTGCTTCTGCCCTTTGCCTAAAAGGAAAGCTGAAGAGAGATGTCACCTCATCTGTCACTCTGCTAAAGAGCAGAGAGAAGGGGAGGGGAAATCCTTGCTTTGGTGTGATGTTCAACAGGCAAATCAGTTGGTTTGCAGCTGACCAAATCCTGAATAAAAGCGGGTTTATGAGCACATTTTGTTGTAGTTTACAGTCCTCCTTTCTGCCCTGCCACCACAGTGTGATGAAAATGCCAGGGCAGACCAAGGACTCCCCCTTTAAAATTAAAGCTCTTCCTATCAGTGTTTCCAGTGTGTGCCATGTCCATCCTGGACTGGATGGAACTTTTGGCCCCCTTGGCAGCCTCTCCTTCAGTCTTCTCTGCTGTGCTTTCAGGAAAAGCTTAGAGAACCATGACAGTGTTTGCTTTTGTGCATCTGAGTTTCACTGTGACTGGCTGTACCCCACACCTAATCTTCCTGTCATGACATTTATGCTCTGTCATGTGGGGAAAGCTAAGAGATAAAGGCAAGCTTGACATGCAGTGGTGATTCCCAGTTGGACTTTAAGATATAAGCAATATCTGCTCAAACAGGCCAGGCCAGGCTGCTCTGCCAGCCCTGAGGAGTTTCCCACTGTGGTATAGGGCAGTTTCAAAATGATTTGGAGCTGAGCTGGTGCTGGAGTCACAGTGAAACCTGTGTGGTTTACAAGCATCATAAAGTCACCCTAGGACCTTGGTCTAGTTACTCCTAGTGCACCACTCACTTGGTTAATTCTCCTGAGCGTCTCTGATGTCCCAGGTCCCTTGGCAAATGCTGCCTTTGAGGAAGGGGGGAAATAGACACCACTGTTGGGTGCAGAAGGTCACTCTGTGCTCTCTCTCTTACTGTCCCCTGTGCAGACCTTTTGAGGGGGGCAGTGAAGTTGGCAAGAGCTCATCCAGGGCATCTGAGGAAATGCCAGTAACACCTCATCTCTTCAAGTCAGTGCAGTAAATAGGTTTAGTCTGGTTTATAACTCTGTATGCATTTCAGTTGAGTGCTTCTAAGTCATGTTTTGAGACAAACAGCTGTCACCTGGGCGGAGCAAATCTCTAATTACAATTAATGTCAGACTGATCTGTTGTCATTGTTGGAGAAAGGACACCCTCTTCATTCTGAATTCCTCATATTGCAAAGTACATTGGTCCCCTGTGGATCAGGCAAATACTTCTGCAATTAAATTCTAAGGGAATGTAGGAGTAGACACTGAAATGTCTTAATCTAAAGGTTGTTCTAAAATCACAAATGTGGAATCAAAGTCTGGGATAAGGCTCTTCTTTGTTGGTTGTCAATGTAATTTTGAAGTTGACAGTAGAGGAATAAAGTCTGAACTGAGTATAAAGTGAAGTCTTGCTTGCACATCTTCCAAGCTCTATTCATTTGCAGAATTTTTTTGTGTTTTGTATCCAAGCTTTAGCCCTAATAGTGGAGAGCAGAAGCCACTCTCAGGAGCACACAATGAGCAGGGAAGTGCTTGCACAGACCTTCAGGCTCTCCTTTGCTGGCCCTGAAGAACAGCTGTTTACAGCCATTGCAAAAATCAGTGCTCAAATAAGAAAGGGCTGCTTACCATGCGGTGCCACTCCATAAAATAGCCACTTCCACAGCTGCAGCCAAAGGCCTGAGACAAAACCTCTTGGATCTGGATACTCGAATTGTCTTTGTGTAATTTGATCCTGTCAGGTTCTGAATTAATTTGGAGGACAATTCCAGGTTGCTCCCAAAGGGCTGTCACAGGATCAAAGGAAGCCACTGGATGTGGTACAGAATGATCCTATCTTGGAATAGAAAACAGCCTAAAAATGCCTGCTGAAGTGACTCCACTTTACAAATACTTGTTAATTTGGTGGCCTGCTCGAGTGGGAGCTCTGGAGTCAAACACTGAGAACTTTTCCTGGCCAATGCTGAGCATTTTCAGTTCTAAGATTAATGCTAACAGGCTGTGCCCTGCTATCAGCGTAAAGGATCTACTGGCACAACCTGCAAATGTGTCTTAAAGCAGACAGGACCAGATGAGTGTAGGTTTGTGAGGAGAAAGAATTAAGCCTTGAGTTATACTGAAGAATTCAACTGCAAGGTTCAATCAGTGGGAAGCCAGTCCTGCTGGAGGTAATTCCATTCAGTGACCATTTCAGCTCAAGAAGGGAATCATTTGTACAAGGTTTAGCACACTCACAGCTAAGACCAGGCTCTTTGAGGAAGGGAGGAATGCTGTTCAGGGTGCTAGATCCCATGGTTTATGGGAAAGAGCTGTGATGGCTTTTTATAGCCTAAGGCTGTGTGAACAGACCTTTGTGAGGAGGTGGTCCTGCAGAGGAGCTGCAAATTTGTGTCTCAGTGGTGTCTGGGCCACAGCGCTCGCATCCTGTAGGGCAGAAATGAGAAGCAAGTCCAAGCTGGGAGCATTGCTCAGGTGTGGAGGGTCAGCTAAATACCGCCCTATTGTTCTGGTCCAGGGAGAGAAGCGCAAGGGCCCTGAGCTCTGCTCCCACTTTACAGGAAGAAGGGGCTGGAAGGAATGGTGAGACATTGTTGTGGTCACATTTAAATGTGAGGTTTGGAGTTTAACTACAGCCTAAGGGCAGCAGGAACTTCACTGGGCTGACTCATTTTGCCAAAAAATACACTCTCATTTCTCCATGTATCCCTGCACAAAGGGAGAGGAGGGAGTCCTGCAATCTTGGATTATCCCAATGAAACCCAGGCCTTGAACCTATTCCACCCCTCTTACTGCTCTATTGTTTGGAAGTGGTCTAGTTGAAATGGGCTTTACTGAATGTTGTTGGACAGCAGAAGTTGCTGGAGGGATGTGAATGACCTTGTGATGGTCTGAGTGGTGGAAACAAGGATTCCAAGCCTGTGGCAGCTTGAATAGCTTGTGGCTGTAGGAGAGGCTGGGTGGGATGGTTGGAGAGGGACTGACTGGTTAACCTTTGGCTGTGAGCCTCAGAAGGTCACACCAGTGATGGCAGTGCAGCTCATGACCCAGTTTTCCAGAAGAGTAAACCATGGCAGATGCCTTGTGTGAGGTTTTGTTAATGAAAACCCTTTTATAAACTGAGCACACCTCCTCCATGGGCTAAGCAGGGCCACCATGCTTCCCTGGAAGAGGCCTGCATGTCTGAGGCAGAAGTGGGATGTGCTTGGATACATCTGGGGAGTATAGGAATTCCTGGGGGTGTACCTGCAGGAGCAAAGGAAGGTTGTTTTGAGTATGTGTTATGAGTTCAACCAGTCAGACAATGTTTCTGGGCAGAAAGAGGCACTGTGGCCCTGTAAACACAGTGTGTGATCCTCCCAAACTCCAAAATTTCTGCCCTGAAAATTAAAGATGGGTAAGGCCCATTTGGAAGCAGAGGGCTGACATAACCATTGCACAATCTGTTTCTGTGCTGTCATTTCTCTATCCCTGTTTCCGCCTTCTTGTAAAAGTTCTCACTATTGAGCCATATAGTTATCTGGACTTAATTTTCTTTCCACACAGGGCTCCTGAAGCCTGGCTGTTGTATAATTCCTCTAGTAGATGAGGTGCTGCTCTGCAAAACAGTGTTGGGCTGGTGTTGGACACACCTCCAGACTTAGATTATGCCTCAGCCCACAGTTCTGCGAAAAGGGAAAACACTGAACATCTTTAAGGCTCTCGACTGCCTGGTGCAGGTGGCAGAGCTCAGCTCTTTGGTATAGCGTGATGGCATCTCTCTGGATGGGGCCCTGGGGACACTTCTCCATCTCTAGGGCTCCAGCTCTCACTGTTGATGTGCACTGAGCCCTGGTGCTGGCCCAGCTGAGTGCAAGGCTTTTAACAATGCTGAGCTGCCTGCCTGTTGATGCTTCTTGCTTTTTTTCAGTTTGCTCCCACTAAGTTATTTTCCCCCAGCTAATAGGTGGTGCTAGCCGACTGAGGATGTTCCCTGACTGAGGATGTTCCCTGCAGGCCCTGGTGAATGCCAGTGGAGGGAAAAGCCACAGCAGTGTCACCTCTGGTGACACTGGCATGCTGGGAGTGCAGCCCCAGGCACAGGGACAGTGTCACAGGCTGGGGCTGCTGTGTCACCCAGCCCCTGAAGCACAGTGCTGTGCTCTGGACCCCCAAATTCTCCTGTGCACACCTGCTGCGGACGCCATTGGTGCTTTCCCACTAGAGGGCAGTTTTATCATGCCTGCACTCCAGAGGGTGCTGATCCTACTCCACACAGTTTTTAAGACTGGCAGAGGTTCAGATGAAAGCCGTGATCAACATTTAGTTAGTTCAGCAGGCACCAAGTGCCTAATGGACAATAAAGCCATTGATTTGGAAACACACTGCTTGAGCTAAAGCAGCTATCAAGGCACAAATTTTTGGGGGGGAGCAAGCAGCAGGTGTGTCACAGTCACATGGAAATGAGTGTGGCTGAGGCGTGTGTTCTGCACTGAGGGCAGGCACACAGCTCCTTGTGGAGCTGGTCAAAATGGAGATATAAGGTATATATGTATGTGAGTATATAGGTATATATGTATAGAGAGATTGATCTATAGATATATTCTGGAACTTTACAAAGAAAGCTAGAAGACCTTGTCAGTGGAAAGGACAAAAGTTCCTTACTAAGACATCAGCAGACCTGGAGGTTGTGCTTCTCACTAGAATAGTGGTGTACTAATAGATACTAACACATTGCAAAGGCAAGTGAGTAAGAGCCATGATTTCAGGCTAACTTAATAATGCAGCCCTCAGGGGCAGCCTGAGGAGATGTCTGCACTGTGGGGTGTGGCTCTGTTGGGAATATCACACTCAGTTCTGCTGATGACATGGAAGAGGGTGGGAACTGAGTTTCTCAGCTAGTGAGGATCACAGGACCAGTTATGATCTTGTCCTGTAACCTAAATTTGGTCATATTCTCATATGACATTTTTTCCAAATATTGAAGTTGGGCTTGTTTGCTTCTGCTACTCCTCAGCTATGCATGCACAGCATGGAGGGAACGTGCTCCACTCATCCTTCTGGGTGCCTGGAAACATCCATGGTATTGCCTTCCTGAGATGTGAGTTAATGAGAAATGCGAGGAATCAGAGATAGTGATGTTGCTGGGAAGCTCTGCAGACAAGATTTCTTGCTTGTTTTTTGTAGTCTAGTTTTACTTGCCCAGGCTATTTGTCCTTAAGCCAGGCACAGCATCTGGAAAGAGTGGCTGAAGTCATGCTTCATGTGCCTTTTTTCTTGGGGTCAGGAGTTTCGAGGTCTCTGTCTTATGAAGCCTTTCCAGCAAAGCCTGATGCAGACACTGTTACTGACATATTTGTAAGTCTGTGTTGCCCTTTTCCCCATCCCTTTGTGATATGGGTTCCCCAGGGAGCAGGGTCTGAGTTCTCTTTAGTGTCTGGCCTGGCTCCAGTCTCACACTCATTCTGAGGAGGCAGTAGTGCCTTTTGGGTCACAGATTCCTTCTCAGCCCTGCTGGAAGTTGCCTGATCCCACCAGAAGCCAACAGTGTTGGGTCATGGCACCAGGGCCCTGCTCTAGGTGCAGAGTTGCTGCTCCTCCCCTGCTCTTTTCAGGCCGGCTAGCAGCTGCAGGGGGCTGGGGGCAACATACCCCTGGGCCCAGGAGTGAATGGCAGCTACAGGAGCCTTACCAGAGCCTTTGGGGAGAGGTCTCTTGGCGGTGCAACAGCCATTGGCAGCATACAGGCAGGCAAGACACCACACGGCTTCTGAGGGTGTTGATTACATGGTGTTTATTCAGGGGTCCCACACTGGGGGGGGAGCATGGTTCCCCCTGGAGAGGGCAGGAGGCAAGAGGCCTGCACACTCCAGAGGGTTCCAGGAGAGAGAGAAAGAGCCTGGTGCTACCCCCTAAGGAGAACTTCCAGCAAGGGGCAGGTCCAAGGCTTGGACCAATGGGATATTGATAGGGGA
>VZUI01093529.1:0-157596 GCA_013401135.1 Cettia cetti
GATAGATAGATAGATAGATAGATAGATAGATAGATAGATAGATAGATAGATAGATAGATAGATAGATAGATAGATGTTTTTAAAATGAAGACTTGACAGACAGACATGGCAACTTGAAATCTATGGATCAGATTTTACTGATATATAGAGATTTGCATTTACAGAAACAGTAAGCAATGGGAATAAAAGTACACAGGATTTGCGATAGGTCCGAGATTTAGAACAAATTATTTAAGACTAATCAACCTAGAAATAATTGCTTAATGTTAAAGGAAGTTCTTTGCAACTTAAATTAGCAGCAGCTTGACAGATTGAAACCATCATGGATAAATATAGCTTTGGTATATTTATTCCCTGAAACTCTTCTTGAAAACATCAAGTCAGTCAGGAATAGGCAGGCAGCCACTCACAAGCTGACACGTTTTCTCTCCATCAGTAAAAGTGATTTGAAAGGGATTTGCATTACAAGAATACTCAACAGATTTGCTATTGCTTAGCACAACATGCTGCAAATAGAACATTTGCAGCAGACTTATTATCTGACCTAGGTCATCTCCTGATTAAACATATATAGATTGGAAGAGATTAGTCATTAAACAAAGTAGAAGTACAAGCCAAGCTACTGCTTACATGAAGAAACTATATCCAATTAGCTTTGCAAGTGAGCTAAATGCAGGAATTAAGAGGAAGGTAGTTCCAGGACACTTCCGCCAGCACATCCTGTTCAGGATGCCTGAACACACACCTGCTACACCCCTGAATGATATTGAGTTATATTTCCATATTATGTGCCACAGGGACAGTATTTCAAAGATTATTAAATACTGGCATCACTATAATTGGGAAAAATTAAGGATGAATTTAAAAACTTGAGTCAGTCACTAAAAGTTGCCCTGCCACATTGTTTTCAAGCCAAGAGTTATAATCACAAACACATACATCATCATACCCCCAGGTCATTCAGGGAGAGGGCTGAGATCTCACTCTAAGCTGACACTTCTGTCCAAAGCCAGTCCCCAGGAGCTGGACAAGAACCAGAAGACAACTTAGCACTAACACTTGACACACAAGCTGTACCCCAGACAGCTTAACCTTAAAACCATGTCTGACAGAAGTGAAACTCTCCATATGGGCCTGGCAAAGAAAAGGCTACTCAGAACTATGGCAAAGCTCTCCCAAGAAGAAAGGGGAAGATCTTCAGTGACTGAAAAGGAGTTTAGGAATGAAGGCACTTAGCTAAGCAGTTAACTGATTACCCATAATGGTGAGTCTGGTTCATTTCATCTATCAAAATGACAGTATGATCTCTCCTGTGTCCCAAATAATCCCAGCAGTGCTTAGGCCAATTTTTGCACAGTATTATATCAGATAAGCTAAGATTTACCACTCAAAAGGAGTAGCTTTTCCAAACATTTGTGAGGCTATGCTGTGACCTGCCAATTCCTCCACTGCTGTGTGTACTTACAACAACACTCTGCTCCAGTAGCTCTGGCACTGGGGGCTCTGTTAATCTCACAAGCACCCCGTGCTCTCACATCTCCATTTATATAATTTCTCTTTTTGTTATTTTAACAGTAATAGTTTGCCAACACAATTTCATTGACACAGTTTCATAACTGCAATGATCTATGTGAATAATTTTAGAGCTTTACAGCTGGTTATTTGATTTCATCTTTGGAGGCATAAACGGTAGAGCCTCAAGGAAAAAATGGATTCATAGTGCAGATGTCATATTAAGATACCCCACAAAAACACTGGAATGACCCAGGTTCATGTCCAAAACAAACTCCTCCAGAATGGTAGAAGCTGTAGTCATTGTGCAGTGCTAAACACCTAAATCCTGTTTAACAAAGTGTTTCTCATCAAAAAGAACATGAGGGTGACTTAGTAGAAGGTCACAAGTAACTTTAGTAATGGTAGGCACAAAATGCAAATCCTGGTTGTAGATCCAAGTGTTGAGTCCAATATTGCTCAGATTTCAGTGGTATTTTGTCCTGAAGTTGCAGGTTGAAAGAAAAGTAGTTTCAATAAATTTGATTCTATTGTTCTAACAATTTTTAAAGCCTCTACACTTCAAGCAGCACTTAAATTTACTTACATTTTACCCTATCAGGCAAAATTCCACTATCTGATTTTCTAGCAGGAGTGGGAGACTTTATGGAAAATTACAAATTTCATGTGTCATGCTACATCTTGGCCACCATCTAATTATGATCTGAACAATTTCATCTTACCAGTCTCCCACCAGACTGTTCAACTGCTTAAGTCCTTTCTAACATAGACTTTGTAACTGACTCATGCTTCCACTTAGAGAATTATTCACACTGTGGATCTTCACAAGTAGAAACAGCACAAGAAATTCTCTGTGACCATCTCATTTTTGTAAGTGAAGCCAAAATCATTACTTTTTCTAAACAAATTTTTACTTCAATGAGAAATTTTGAAAAAAAAATCTTACTTTTCATATCCAAACAGATTTTGGGGGTTTTTTTGCAAAATGACAATTTGGCACAGCAAGTCTTTGATCAAGCACTTTTTTAAAAAAAATTACTTTTTTTGTTTAAAATGTTTGGTTGACAATGAATAACTCTCTGGACCCCCAGTCACCCCTTCTAAAAAGTTTGCCTGAGTCACAGTTTTCATCCTTCTGCAGAAGCCTGAGGAAAAAAAAAACAGTGAACGGAATGAATGAAAAATGAGTGGCCTGAATCTGGCTCCACTGTAGCTTTGAAGGTGCATGGTGCAGAACCTATGAATAGGCCCAGGGGTAGGGATAGCTTCACTGAAACAAAGAATAAGTGTTATTACTCCAGCCTCCAAATATGCATTTATTTTCCAAAATATCAATCCTGGCACCTGTAGCAAATAGGCAAAAAGATCTTGGTGAGTCTTTTATTAATATCTTTGCTATATTCAAGCCCTAGCATGAACTGGCAAACAACACAATCTTAAAAATATAGAATAATGTAACAAACCCCCCCAAACTGTAAGGTAGAGCTTTTGTTTGCATTTAGTTTTATATCCAATTCATTTCCTGTTAGAAGAATTGCAGCAACATTTTTGGTACAACTTAGCTGCAAGCTACTGCTCAACCGGCAGAGTAAACCCAGCATTAACTTTCATCCATCTCAGATTTGCTGACTGAGAGCTGCATTCCTGCATTAGGATGCCATCTCCAACACATTTAGAATGCAGTACCATCTCACATCATAGAACACACAAAGAGAAAGTAAAAGGTTATCTTCCTTCTTGGATAGAATAAACTCTTTTTCATTTGTCTGCTGTATTATTTAAACTTCATTACTGTTGTATGCCACAGGTAGGCTTGCTTGCTCATCTCTCTCTCTCCCCTCCACTTCCCTAATCAAACTAAAGGTGGCAAGTAGGGTATTTTGATTATGAATTAAACAAAGCCACTCCCAAATTGCTATGGTGCCACAGAGCAGAGAACCAACACCCAGGGCTACTGCTATGAGAGATTCCTGCTCGCCAGCTCTGCGAGTCATCCTGGGCAAGACTCATACACAAGGCAGATTTCAGTGAAACTGAGCAAACTGGAGAGCAGCACTGTTCTGGAACTGGTTAGAAGGCTTTACAGAATTCAGGTCCAACACAATGTATCTTCCACTTGAACCAAAGCATTTTATCTAGCAAGGTTCCTATAAAAAGCAGTTTGCAAGGAGAGCTGAATTTATCATACCAGCTGATGCAGTCAGAAAAAGCAAAGGATGTTCAGTTTGAGTTTCACTTAAGGGCTGACTTGAACATTAGCATTCATCTACAAAAACTAAAAAATTACCTTTTGACAGGTGGCCAAGAATAGAGTTTGACTTTAAAATTTTTAGACATAGCAGTAAGACAGATGCATATAAAATTTGGAAGCTCTCTGCTGAGTGTGAACAAGATCACTGAACGAACTCACAGAAGGTTTTGTTTGCTCAGCAAACAGGAAACAGGAAATAAACATGGCAACATGGTGCTTCTCATGAAGGCAAAATTCTTGAGACTTTCCTGAACAGAAAAAAAAAAAAGTCTGTTTCTTTGCTAATAGAATCAGGTGCTGCAGAGCAAAAGGAGTAATTTCTCTTTACATGAGCAACATTAGTGACAGGAAGAAAATATTGTGCAGGAAGAATAATAGCCCTGGAACAATTTTGCTTTTCAATTTAAATTACCTGTAAGCACAAAGTTTGATTTTTTTTTTTTTTAGACCTTTGTGAATTTAACACTTCTTCTTTTAAATTATCATCTTTATTCTTTTAATCCAACCATAGAAATACAGAATATGTTGAGTTGGAAGGGACCCACCAAGGTCATCAAAGATAACTCCTGTCCCAGAACAGGACACCCCCAAGAATCACACCAGGTGCCCCTTTGAGCACCTTTAGTCTTCCAAGGCCTGTGTCAGTTATCTGAAAAAGATTTGTAAAATTAAACTCTTTTTCCTCATTTCCCAACTCCAAAGGAACTAAAAAGCCTGTGAGTAATGTAGACCCAAGCTCTGCTAGACAAATGCACATTCAACAACAAAAGGCCCCACTAACTTTGCTGGAGTGCCTCACAATGTGAGGGCATCTCCCTCAACTCTTACAGGCAACTTACAGCCTACAACTGAAATAGTTAAAAAGTAGAGCTACTCATATCAGGAGTTTTATATTCCTACATTTCCTGTATTTAACAGAAGAAAATGGGGTGGTTTTATTTCAAAACCAATCTGACTGACTCAAGGAGACAGTTAGAAAATTCTTATTATTATGGTGCATTCATGCTTAAGTTTCATTGACATAGCAGTGACAATCACCAAAAGGATGGTCTCAAAGTTCAAGATACAACTTGCTGCTTCTTACAGTAATTCTTAGGCTCTTATGATGACTCTATTTTAATTTACCAGCTATAAGAATATTCTTTATTTCTTGGGCTAAGCCAGGACAATTAAGACCAAAAAGTAGGACTGGTTCTGCATAACAGCTACACGAGAAACAAAGTCAAGCAAGCTAGATGCTGATCTCTTGCACATATCAACCAGGAAGTTGGCAAGGAAATACAGGTGTGACAATCTTATTGGTCAATAGAAAGAAGAAATACAAGTATAAGGAACACCTCTCAAAACTATGAAGGCATCCTTAGTTGAACCCACTCTCTGATGGATTTATTTTCTTCTAAAAGAGGAGGAAAAAAAGAAAGATTTTATAGGAGATCATGCTAAAGGTCTCAGCCAGCTCTGCACACACACAGTGTGACATTTGCAATATCCAAGTGTCCACATGAAGCTCATCCAAAACTGCAAATAATTTTTAGGATTTTCAGTCAGAAAGTACAGAGAGCTAGAACAAATAGTGGAACTTACAAGCTGTTTACAGTTTATTATTTAATCATCATATGAACCAGGTGAAAGTAGTGCCTACTGTGTAAACCTGTAATGGAAATGATAGCAATAATTACTGACCCCCATGTCTGTGGTCCTTTGGAAGGTTGCAGCCAAATGAATACAGCATTGAATAATTGCTTCTCTCCAAATAACTGACATCATCTATGTGACTGCCATCCATTACCTTCCATTTGCATTTTAACAAGATATTTGACATCTAAAACTTAGGATCACTGGAGGAGTCAGCACTGTGCCCTGAACTAGCAGCTTGGATCCAACCCTGCTAACCAACCTACCAAAGTAGCAAAAGGTAGAGCTCCACAGCACCCAGGCAAGGACAGGCATTTCCTCCATTCTTCCTGTGCTGCTGATTTATATCCCCTCCACTCATCCCAGAAAGGAGGTGGGTGTTACCAGCTGGTCCCCAGTTACTTCTGCCCAGCAACACCTGCAGAATGTAGGAGGCTGCTCATTACAGGCAGCTCTCCACCAGCTGTCTGTTTGCTCTGCAGCTCCAGCAGCTGCATGATATGAAATAGGAGGGCAGGAGCTGAAATCCCAACATGCTGGTGTTTGTAATGATTCAACTCTGAAAACCTAGCTGGCTACAGCAGGATAGCTACAGGCCTCTCAAACCAAAAGAAATTACACCTTATTTTTTCTTCTCAGTCAGACATGTTAAAAGCAGAAATGGTTCCTAACAGATAATTGAGACAGCAACACTAGTATGTGCATTTTTACTTATGTTTGGCTCCTCATGAGGTGGTGTACTTTTAAGTGATCTGCTTTCAGATCACACTCACATCTTCATCTTCTTTCACACAATATTTTTTGGCACACAGAGATTACACTACCTTTGACTTGACTATGTAGGAATTCCCTGCCTCCCAGGGAACCTCCAAGTGATACAGCTAGATATGGGGAACAGCTGGATGCAAAAAGACCGCTTTGCAAGTGCTTCAGCTTGCTTCTATTTCATTGTCAGCTGCTGGACTGACCTTGTGGAGAGGGTGGGCAAATGAGAGGCGGCCACTCTGTCCCAGCTCCTTCGCCTCTGCACTAAGCACAGCTGAAACATCTATCAGCCTTCTGACCACTGAGTATTTCACAAGATTTGGGATAGCATTGCTCATGCCACCTCCAGAAAAAACACTTATAAAAGAGCAATTTTAAATGAGTGTTTTGCATTTGAATGCCAAGATAGAGCCACGTTATCCTCAAGCCATCAGGTGGAACTGTGCCAGGAGTTGGGAACACCCATCCTCTATCAGCTCCCTGTGCCTCATACTGCTTGTTTAGTGTCACCACCTGTGGGGGTGTGCTTACCATTTCCAAGCCATGATGTTTAAACAAAAATTTAAGCACACGTTGCCTAAAGTCACTCCAATTGGCTTGAACAGCCAGCTAGCTATCCTGATAGGGACATTACAACTGTATTTGCACAGTGTATGACCCACACCATGGTGAAATATGAGCACCTCACAGGCAAAAGTTAATAATCATTCATTACTGTTCCAGCAATAATATTCTAACTTGTGACCATAGTATGGCATTTTTCCATCAATTTAGCTTATATTGGGCAACAGATCAGGCATAGCTGAGAGTAGGATACGAGTGGGTTCAGTTCAAAGCTCACCTTTGTACTGTTGAACCTTTCTTTTATACACACTATATATGTAGATTCACCAAATAACAAAACTGTTGAATTTGGCAGGCATCTCTGGAGACTGTCTTGTCCAAGTCCCCTGCTCAAAGCAGGGTCACCTACAGCAGGTTGCTCAGGGCTATACCCAGTTGAGTTTTGAATATGTCCAAGGATGGGGATTCCACAATTTTTCTGGACAGCCTGTTCCAGTCTTCAATTATCTTCATATTACAAAAGCAAAAAAAATCTAATTTATATTTACATATAATTTCCTGAATTTCAATTGATTCTCATCCTGTCACTTGATGTCAGAGAAGAGTCTGGCTTTTCCTTCTTAGAGTCAAAAATCATTAAATGGTTTGGGTTGGAAGGGACCTTAAAGACCATCTAGTTCCAGCCCTCCTGATGTGGGCAGGGGAACCTTCCACTAGACCAGGCTGCTCAAAGCCTTACCCAACCTGGCCTTGAATACTTCCAGGAATGAGACATCTACAACATAACCCATAGCTTTACCACCCTTTTAAAGAACATCTAACATCTAATCTGAATCTACTCTTATTCAGTTTAAGGCCATTACTCCTTTTCCTATTCCTACATGCTCTTGAAAGTAGTCCCTGTCCAGCTTTTCTTGTAGCCCTCTTTAGGTACTGGAAGATACTGTGTAAGGTTTCCCCAGAACTTTCTCCAGGCTAAAATCCCAAATCAGTCTCTTGAAGACATGCTCCAGCCTTCTAATCATCTCTGTGGCCTTCCTCTGGACAAGAAGGTCCCCACAATCATGTGGGGACCCACAAAAGAGATGAGACACCCCTGAGCCATCCCTTCTGCAGCTGAACAGTCACCCAGCACTGTGGATGTGCCCTCACCTTCTTTGTTTCTTTCTTTGTCTTGCTGGTAATGCAGTGGTCTGCAGCACGTCATTAGAATACTGTATAACAAAAGGAATTAAATAATGTCAATATTTGAAGACAAGGATTGTAAGTGAGAAGCTTTCAGAAGTACATTCAACATTCTGCATTAGGAAGCATCTCACAGCATGAAGCAGCTGGAACTGGGTGCTGTGTTATTTCAAAGTTCATGTTACTAACAGTTGAAGGTCAGGCAGGATAAAAGTACTTTTTCCAACCCCTTTCCCATGCATGACCACTAAATAATGGCATAAATAATCAAACAACAAATTTGTTGAAAAACTCTTCAAAATCTGACAGAGTTATCCCACTGCTTCTCTGGGTAACTTGTGCCAGTGTAAGCTATTTTCCTCACAAAGATGAAAAAACAATCCCCACACTCCCTCCTCAAAAAAAAAAAAAAAAAAAAAAAAAAAAAAAAAAAAAAAAAAAAAAAAAAAAGAGTAAGGGGAAAAAAAAAGTAAAATAAGAAGTGAAAACAGAGGATTTTATACCTGGTCTTGTTTGGCGAGTTAGTTTTACAACTTTGTGGCTGAGACCCAGATAAAAATACAATATTCAGGATCTGGAAAATCCAGCTCAGAAATGAGACTGCTAAATCCCAGGTTTAACCTTGACAAGGCAACTAGAACTGCCCAAGAAAAGACCCCCACCCAGTTCAGACTGAAGCAAAGAGAGGAAAACAGTACCATGGCATGGACACAGTGAGGATGTAATGGAACATCCAAGACATGGCAGCTGTGAGAGCTGCTGCAGAAAGGACTCAGGACTGGAGTCCACTAAAACTGTGCAGTCAGTGTGGCTGACTAAAACCACACATTTTGCGATGAATACACAAGCCAAGGCAACATCAAGGGTTCTGTGGAGCACATCATGCAGGCCAGAGAGTGTCAACCCCACCAGAGCCTGCACAGCTTGGAGACAAAAACCAACACTACCAGGAAAGAGAGAAACTTTGCAGAACAAATGCACACACTTCGTTGCAGAGGTCATGTTGATTGGGATATTCGTCCCAAGTCAGAAGCAATGTTAAAAAAAAAGACATTAGCACACAAGCAACATTGGGGCTAAAAAAGCAGTTGTGTCATTGGTTTCAGCTAGAATTTCACTGAGATGTGCTTAGTGCTCATTGAAAAATTTAGAAGAACAGGATGGAATCCTTCATCTTTATCTTTGCAAACTTTCAGGTAAGTTGGCAAGAATAAAGAGTTCCATCCATTATTACTTAAGGACCATGAATTCTGAAGTCACATCTAGGACACCATGTCACTCACTAGAAGCCAAAAGTTTCTGATTTTTGAGGCAAAGCATTAGGAAAAGTAAGAGGATCTGGGTTACAGATAAACAGATACAAATTTGAAATAAGAACAATGAATAATAGAAAGGAGGCCTACAGAGAGATCACAGCAAGGTGGCAGCTCTGGGAGACTCACTGAATTATGAACATTGTAGCTCAGCTACTTGCCTGTAATAGAGTTAAGCATCCAAGGACCAAGGCTGGCCAGAAACAGAAGGAGGCTTAATTAACAGAAAGGAACTAGTTAAAAAATGCCCATGTGATACTAAATACAAAAATAAGCTGTTCAAAACAGAAATGTTTTCCCCATAGTTCTCAAATATTACAGTATAACAAAATGAGAAACTGCTGGCTTACAGATTTCAAGTTATAGTGAAAATTGGATATCAGTTACTCAGACAGGAAAAGAGTCATTTTCTTTAATTATGTAGTACAGCATATTTTCTGGCTTTAGACAGAGCAAGTTATTTTAATTTATTAAAAAACATTTACTTTAGTACAAGAATTTCAGACATGAAACATTGCTGATCATAACTGACTTGCCCAGTTAAGAATACCAGATAAACAGCCTTATTCACAGGCTGTGGTACAACCCCAGCTTCCCAGTCCCTCTCATCACAGAATTCCTCTTTATACATTGGCTGCTTCTGTGTGGAATGGAAAAAATATATTTCAAAGTTAAATCTAAATGCTACCAGGACCAGGCTTTCTCTTACCAAACAAAACTGAGCAATTAAGTTCAACATATGCTGAAAACCTTGAAACTCCTTGGTGTAATAGGCCATGACAGTTTCCTTATTGTTGGAAAAAGGGCATTAAACAATTCAAGAGCAAGTACATTTCAATGGGTCTTCAAATGACTTAGTGATTTTAAAACACGTCATTCAGCAATGCCTTCCAGACATCTCATCACATCAAGATTCAAAACAAAATATGGGATAAGAACTGGCTACATGACAAACCCACATCTTCATCTAAAACTATGTAAGGGATGCTCCATGCTTCTCATGACAGCCTGTATCTAGTGGTGGTGATTTGTATTATAAACATTCACATGTAAGTGGAAAAAAAGCCTCCAGAGATATCAAAATCCTCACAGATTGCTCTTTTGTTTTACAAGCAGTAATTAAAGAGTTGCATTATCATATTTTAAATCCTTTAGCATCTCTTCTACTTGCTGAATTGAAAAATATTACCAATAAACTGTATGCACTGCAAGTTAATTGAGTAATTTATTCACCTAAAAAGAGGAGAATGTTGGGCTGACATATTTTGGAAAACCATCCTCCTTCAGGACAAATCATCAGATTCCTAGCAAAGATTTACCTGAGGTCCAGTTACCAGCTTTAAATGTTCAGCAATAGAAATCTGCAGAACTTCTGTCTTTCCAGCCATATATTGAAATGCAGTTTTGTAATGAAAATAAAGTAGTCAAGGGAGGGTGGAACCATGGCCTCCCAGCTTTCTAGAGAATGTCTGGACCACTTATAAGACACCAGTTTCTCCTTTAGTAGTGCCTGCCATTAGCAACTGCTAGCAAATATTTCCTGAGCCAATGTGAGAAAAATCACTTTCTTACCTAACAGATCACAACTGAACAGGGCTGGGATCCAGTGCCTGCTCCAGCATAAATGCCTAGTACACAAATAAACAGTCTTGACTTGTGTGACCAGGAACATTGATCATCATGGCGTATCCCAATCCAGGCAGTACCTACCTGTCCTATTCATATTTCAGGGCAAGAAGGAAACAAAATGGAACCTGCATCTGTTAGAGGTGTAAGAGGGTGTCTCAGCTCATGAATTTTGGGGTATAAGACTTACTGGAAAATTTTAGTCAAACTTCATCCAAAGAGCTTTCAGGTGAAAAAAAACCTGTATGGGGTTAAATAACTGACAACAGAAATTAGACCATTTCTCAAGTAAATTTTGTTTGCTTTCAACCACTATGTCTTACAATATACTACTGCTTTAAGAGCACTGGAAAATTGGTCATTTCCAGATCTGTTTGTCTCTGGCTTTGACCAAGGGCATTGCTGGTGTGGGACTGACTACACATCCTCTTCATTACTTCTCATTCCTCCCATGCAAATTTCTGATATTTATTCTAAGCAGTAGATCATAAGATTTGGAAATATGTGTTTATTACGAAATTAGGAGAAATGTCTGAATGCAAAAACTTATCTATTATAAAATACAGAAAAAACCAAAGCACATCAGAGAATGCCTTCAGAACAGATGTAACATTAGCCACCTGAAGCCATGCAAATTTCTATATAACATAATGAACCTCAGAGCAGGGAAACCAAAATTATATTAAAAATCTGATTACTAGTTTTGTAAAGATGTTAAATATTAGCAGTAATAGGGTCTGCCAGATCTTTATAGAAAAAGAGGAAAAATGTTCTGGAATAGTCCTATTTGATTTGAAGCTCTCTGGGGCAGTTCCTGCAGGATTTAGTCACTGAGGCAGGGAAAGCAGCCCATTATAAAAGGTCAGAAGAAAACTTAGCAGCTGAGTACTGCTCAGTCTCAGGGCCCAATCAGGGAGCTGTGGGAAAGACTGAGCTCCCCCCTCTCTTCATTTACAAGGCACAAACTGGTTTGGAGACAAGTCTAACTATCTGCATCAAGGCCACTGGGTTTGAGCTGATAGGGAAGCCCCTGTGAGTAGCTGTATTTGAATTACTGAGACTCTTCTAGGAAACAGCTTTGTCAGAGTAGAACAAGGCTATGTGGACACAGGCTAAGGTAAATGTCCCCTGAAAACAGGAGAAAGCAAAGGTGCAAATGAAATAGAGATACATCCAAGGCTGGTGCCAGGAGCAGGGAGGGGTTTAGCTTTGGGGATGATGAATTTTTAGACAAAATCCAATTTTTTAATAAGGTGTGTGAGTGAGAACCCACCTACTTATTGAACCCACCTACTTATCATCCCTCCACAGCACCAGAGCGCAATTACAACTTCTTTTACAGGCCTTAAAACTACCAAATGCTCTTAGGTGTGACCTGAGAAGAGAGTCAGCAAGAGCATGTTAAATTACAATTATGAATTGTCCATGATGAGACTAACATGGGTACCCAAGGTTTACTCCTACATTTGCACTAAGTGGATTTAGAATGTAACCTAAACTGTCCAAAGTGAGTGGTCCCACGTCCAAATGTGGGCCTTGGAGATTTCTTTTGGAAGAAAAGCTGAGCAGAAATAGTTTGGATAGACCACATAGGAGCAAACAAATTACATCTCTACATCTTCAGGGACAAGTGCTGGAGGAGAATAAGAAATTTATGTGCAAATTCTCTCAGGAAAACATACTTATTTCATGAAACATACAGAAAGGGCAGTTAAAATGACTGACATGCCTGGGAGCTTTGGTTTCACCCTCCTAATACATCAAGCAGCTAAGCAAAGCATGGTAGAACTCAATAAATTTTTTTGCTTGAGTTCACTATCTTGCTTCTGCACTTTGCTTTCCTAATTATTATTCACAAAAAAAAACCCAACAAAAACAAAACAAACCAAATCCACACTAAGATCCAAAGCTCTTAATTCTCTCAAGAATATTTGTAACAAATGGGTGCTTTCAACAGCCATCAGGCAGCACTGTGAATTTCAAACAGGAAAATCCATATCTGATGGATTTCATCTACCCAGCTGAATTTTAAGCATTCACTGCCCATGAACATGTGATTTTAATCTCACTGAAATATATGAGGCATGCAGCAAGGAGAACATACCATAGTTTCAACATATATTGCACTGACCTCTGTGGAAGGACTGTGTGTAGTCGGTGCAGCAGAGTGTTGACCATCCAGGGCTCATTTTCCTGAGCATTGCCCTGTATTATAAGTGTATTTGAAACCTAAGGTGATTTGGGTTCATGTTGTAGTTAAAAATAAATGTCTACACAACCAATCATGAAATTTAAATTAAATGTTGGCTTAGATCTCTGTTCATGAACACTGGTTTTTTATTATAGCTTCCAAATATATTTTGTGGAGTCCTTTACAAACTTTTTTTTTAGGTCTGATTACAATTCTATGTACTGTTAAATGTGCATGTGTGCACACATATCTGTATAATGTGCAGTTATTTATCTAATTAACATCCACAGTTCTGAGTCATCAATTTAACTTTTTCTAAGGACTAAAAGAACAGCAACCCATACTGATTTTCCAACCAATCAAAAAAAGACAAATCACTCTTCAGGCAAATCAGGAGTCTTGACTTAAGCTTACCTGTACTTGGATCTTTGCCAATTCTTTAAAATCACCTTTCAAGAAATATTTCAAAAGTCTATAGAAATGTCTCTGAGCTTTAGATACAGTATCTGACAGGAAATGGCAATGTTATTTAATTACAAAGTTAACTCTGAACGTTTTGGTGGGGAAAAACTGGAAAGTTTAGCTCTTTGAAAGTAGTATTCGAATTCAAAGCCTGTGGGTGGAGTTGGGGTGTGAAGGTGCATAAATAGGCAGTAGGAACAGCGGCATTCAGACTCAAACCAGGAACACCTTCCCATCCTGGCAGGCGTCTGGGAGAGTAAACAAGGTAAGGCACTGCACACTCCCTGCTGCAGGAGGGACCTGGGGGAGCTGTGAGCCTGAGCTTGCTGGGGATGGGGAATCTGGGCAGTGGAAAGAGAAGACTGCAGCAAAGCAGGCACAGTCCAGCACAGCTTGTTCTGAAGGAAAATGTCTAGAGAAATATTGGCTTTGCAGGTTAAAAAGAAACAGGAGAAGAGGGATTATTTTGGAAAATGCACATAGTCGTCCAGAGGCAAGGCATTTAAGGAGCAGGTTTAATGTTCCTTTGTCTTTGCTTTCTGCATGCTGCCTCCACACCCTGATCTTCAGCATGCCTGGTCCTCAATTTCCTGGTTGTCCCATACTTTTTTTATTTTTATTTTAAAGCATTACTTCTGCCATACAGCTCTAGCCAAAACAGTTCTTGAGGCAACCTTGACAATCCAGAGTTTAATTGAACTTCATGCAATTTTCCTGCTTGTCAAGGAGACTTTTCTTGGGGCAGAAAAAAGTTGTATTTCATACCTTTGAAGCAGGGACTCTTTGGATGTTTGAGCTCTATTGGACATCCCAGTAGCAAAGAGCATTGTATCACTCGTGGAAACTCAGCTAATGTCTCCTCCTGCAGTTTCTACCTGGAAAAACACTTGTTTCCCTAGAGTTTAGTTTTCATTGTCTGAACTTTAAAAACAGTCAGCCTGATGTGGTTGGGGTTGTTTTGTAGGCTTGTTTTTTCTTTTTTCTTTTTTTCATTTTTTTTTTAATGAATCTTATCAATGTTCTGTACTGCTTTTAGAACACCTTAAATTTTCTTCTTGTACTCATTGTATTAGTTCTAGTTTCTAGGAGGAAATGTAATGAGAAAACATAGGGTCATGTTGCTGAAATGATTTTCCCCTTCAGCTGAAATGCTGAGGTGCTTTCCATCAGACCTATCTCATCTCCAAGCCCCAGCCAGCCTGGTTCAGGAAAAGCTCTCTCCTTTGTGCTGCTTCCACTCTCAAACTCCATTTCAGTTTTCACTGGGCCACATATCAACTCCTCCCAACTCTTTTTGTTATACATTCTGCTGGGTTTAAGGATTAGATGGCATTTTTAAGGGAAAAAGCCAGGATGGAAGCTTCAACACCATTAAGCTAATGTTCACTGTAAAGTCCAGCTTAAACATTCTGACTTCTCATTTGAGTTGCTCCCACAGCAAAACGGGGTAAGAGCTAAGACAAATTAACATCTCAGTACCTGCACCTGGGTTACTCTAGCACTCGGAGGTCAAGATAAAACTGTGAACTTACTAAGACTTGCAAGGACTTTTGGAATTGCTGTAACTCAGTTATTTTACTGAGCATATTCAATATATGTAAAAAGAAGAGGGAGAAATTCACAAACAAAGACATGCACATCCTAAAAGGGCCATAGCCCAATGGCATGAACAGGGGAGCAGGGAGCAGCCGGGTCCCTCAGGGCGGTTTCCTGAGCAAACCTCACCTTCCGTGCCCTCAGGCCCCTGCCTGGAGCTGCTCCTTTCAGCCCTGACTCACCCCGCTGCATATTTGTGACTCGGCCCGCTGCTTTCCCTGTCCTGCCCTTATCTGCTGCGTGCCTCACCGCCAGCACCGATCTGGGAGGCACCACAGTGACCGGGAGTTTCTCTCACCTGTTCCAGGAGCAGCCATGGAGAAGAGTTACGTGTCCATGTTCTTGCTGCTCATTGTCATCTCCTGTGCTCTGGCAAAGGATGCAGGCAAGAAGGATTCAAAGGACACTACGACTAAGCCAAAACTGCCTCAGACGCTCTCCAGAGGTAAAAAACAACTGAAAAAAACCTCCACCAATTTATTTTTTTAAGTGCAATCGTGAATTTTTCAGCTACTATGCTGTTCTAAAAATTAATTTTCTTGCAACTCATTCTACAAAACGTTTTCTATTATTTCCTAGCACCCACTCCCCTTTCATTCCTGACTTAAAGCCCTCTGGCAGCGGGTCTGCTCCGAGCCCGTCCCGGCAGAGCCGGGCAGGGGCAGGAGTCGCGCCCGGGGCCCTGCCCGCTGGTAGGGCGCTGTCTGAGGCTGTGTGCCCTGTCCCTCCCGCAGGCTGGGGAGACCAGCTCATCTGGACACAGACCTACGAGGAGGCGCTTTTCCGGGCCAAGCACAGGTACCCGCCCGCCGCGCCCACCCCGAGCCCCCCGTGCCTCCCCCGTTCCTAACCAGGGCTCTTCTTTTCCAGCCAGAAACCCCTGATGATTATCCACCACTTGGAAGACTGCCCACACAGCCAAGGTAACCCTTTTGCTCTGGGAGGGAAAAAAAAAAGAAATAAATCTTGTTTTAATTTTCTGGAAAAATACTACTAAAAAAAAAAAAAAAGTCAGCCACTGTTCTGCTTAAACCTTAGTGAAGTACTAGCTTGCACGAGCATGGGCAGTGTTCTTCAAGTTACTGTACCATGAAGGTGTTTTCCAATGTGTAGAAATAAAATAAAAATGGTAATTCAGTCTTGCATGATACAAAATGGATACAGAAATGAACACGGGTCAGTAGGGTTTGACTTCTGACAAATCTGAATTTGGTTCACGGCACAATTAGCCAAAATCAATAGCAAGACCAGTAGCAAGAAATACCAATTTGTTGGAAAGATCATATTCAGCTCTTGATATCATCAGTAATTGAGACTGAATCCAGCCAGGGACTAAATCAATCCAAGCTGCAACTGAGCTCTTCCAGGATTTCTGGTAACTGTTTATGAGGGCCCTACTTCCTGCAAGTCAATCCACATGGCAAGATCTTTGCATCCATCCATAGCTCCAGTAGCTCCAGAAGGGTCTTTGTACAAGCTGTACTCTCTGAAGGAAGATGGGACATTTTGCACTATTGTAATTAGACTTTAACGCAGAAAATAAATGAATGGATCATGTTCCAATGGAATGAACTGAAAATCTTTGTTTGCTGGAAATTCTCATTTTGTTTCATCAGTTTGCTTGAATTTCTTTTTGGAGGACAATATATTTCAAGGGCATCCTTTCAATTTTCTCTTTTGTTTCTACTCTAGCCCTCAAGAAGGTCTTTGCTGAACACAAAGATATACAGAAACTGGCTGAAAAATTCATTCTCCTGAACCTTGTGGTAGGTTTCCCAGTTACACTTAATTAAGTGAAAGTGACAAAGTTCTGATTTTAATTATGGCTTCTCTAACTTGAGTTTAATAGCTAGGGTTGGCTAGGAAAATGGCCACTGCTGAAGCATAACAGATTTCTTAGTAAGCCTTTTTCATTTGCACCTATCATAAACTCAGAATGTGAGGAAATGTAAAGTTTAATAATAACATGAACTGTTACCAATTTGTAATTCCAGATGTTAAAAAACTGCATCCCAGATAGTGAATCTCTTGAACTGCAAAATGTATTATTTGAGCTGTATTTCATAATACAGAGTACCATGAAGAAAAAAAAAAATATATAGGTAACATGCCCTCCTTGACTAGGAACCTTCTCTGTTTTCTTAAAGTATGAAACCACAGACAAAAATCTTGCACCTGATGGCCAGTACGTTCCTCGGATCTTGTTCATAGGTGAGTACCTCAAGCATCAAAACTGTTCTCAGAACAGAGCCCCTGCTCCACCATGCATCTCAAATCCTCAGGCTGATTAACAGGAATTTATTTCATGAGAAATATAAAGGTTCGAGTTGGTTTTGTGGATCAAATTGACTCAATACCACCCAGCTTCACAGGTCCAGCCTTCCTCCCCCAATGGCTGATGCCACAGTCGCTGGAGTGGGTAGCTCATCCCATTCCTAATAAACCTGCAAATACAACACTTTAAATTGAAATGTCAGTCACCCTGTTAGAACAATCTCTTACTCAGCAGAAGTAGCTATGTCTCACAGAAACATTTAAGAAGCAAGCAGGAGTGCAGAAAGCTTTATTTCCTTTTCTTTCCTTCTGCTTGAAGGTTAACCTCTACAAATTCTCTCACCCTTTTTTCCCCAGATCCTTCCCTGACTGTGAGAGCAGATATCACTGGAAGATACTCAAACCGTCTCTATGCATATGAGCCCTCTGACATTTCATTGTGTAAGTAGAGTGTTCTGACACATTCTGGAAATATTCTGAAGGAGTCACATTTTTCATGTGATAAGGAATAACACCAGGCACTACAGATTCCTGCAATCAGTACTTGCTGAAAGACATTTAACCAGGATTAAAATTAAACAGGAAGCTAGACTAAAACCCAGTGAGATGAAGAAAATTATGGCAGAGCCCTGGAGCCTTAAGCATCCATCTGTTTTAAAAGCAAGCATACGTCAGTAGGAACTTGCATAATTCAGCAGCATTCACTCCAAGCAATGGTGAGAACTCACACAGGAGTCCCAACAGGCCAGGTCAGGAAACCCTCTGGGAGCAGGGAAAGATGTTTGCTACAGCCATCCCTCACTGCTGCACAGCTCCAGTCTCTTCCCATGTGTTGGCATTAATGAATGTTTTCACCAGTAAAAATTAAACCCATGATGTTCACAAATTGCTTGGAAGAAGTAAGTGCATCTGAATCCCTACAGCAATAGGCATGTGATTAAAAGCTTTAATAATAATGACATTTTCTCTGCAGCATTTTTGGTTACTGGCAGAGGAAGTTGCAGCAAAAATAACATGCATGAATATTTCATTTCTAGTGTATTCAAATATGCAGAAAGCGCTGAAGCTCCTGAAGACTGAACTGTGAGGGGAAGAAGAAAGCCCTTAAATATTATGAAGTCTTCTCTTCCATCTCTTCTCCACACCTTGATACTGGTGAAGAGACTATTTAGAGTGATATTTAGTGATGTGTAGTGATGGTTTCTATACATAAACACTACAGTTTTTCATTAGCACTTTTGTACTGGGCAGCATTTTTAAAAGCTGGAGGCTTTTATTTTAAGGCGTACAGAAGAATACTGTATGATTCAACTGTAAAAATGATTTTTTTAAAAATAAATTCATTTCAAGTGTTTACATACAAAACATCTCTCTGTTTTCAATTTCTTTCTCTCATCTTCACCTACCATTACTAGAAACAGTAAAATCACCATGTTATTTGAGAAAACAGCTTGCATTTTACATTCAAACACTTTGGAAGGAAAAAGGCTGTTGTGGATCAATCCCAGCCAGCAGCCCAGCCCCACACAGCCACTTGCTCTCTCACTCCCCTCCAGTGAGACAGGAGAGAGAATCAAAGTAAGAAAATTCATGAGTTCAAATAAAGACAGTTTAATAGGTAAAGCAAAAGCTGTGTGCACAAGCAGAGCAAAACACAGGATTAATTCATTGCTTCCCACAGGCAAGGCAGGTGCTCAGCCACCTCCACGAGAGCAGGGCCCCACCAAATGTAATGATGACTTGGGAAGACAAACACCATGACTGCCCCTCTTCCTGCTTCTTCCCCTAGTTTGTATAGTGAGCATGGCATATCCCCTTATGCTGGAGTCAGCTGTCTCAGCTCTGTCCCCTCCCAACTTCTCCTGCAGCCCAGCTCTACTTGCTGGCAGGGCAGTGTGAGGGAGCTGCAAAGACCTCGACTGTGTCAGCAGCCACAGAAAACAACCTTGTGTTATCAGCACCATTGTGGCTGCAAATCCAAACCAAAGCACCACACAAGCTACTGTGAAGAGAATCAACATTACTCAGCCAAACCCAGCAGAGGAAAGCAGGTTTTTATCTTCAGTTTCAGCAGCTAGCTAAGCTATTACTCAGCCTACTTTATCTCCAGTTATTTTCTAGTAGCACCAGCCTATGTGGAGCTCTCATTATCAGCCCTTTCTTTACAGCTATGATAGCAAAAAGTCAAAATCTTTCACAGAAAAGTACTTGAGACTAGACAATGGGATAGTTTGCATTTTTTCTTTTGAACTGGCTATATTCTGAAGTGATTTAAGATATAACTGCTTTCCTTAAAAGGTCCCTGCTTACATCAGATTTCAGTAAAGTCCCAAGATGATTAATAAAGGGATACCACATTGACTGTGTGGCTGATTTCACAATTGCTTATTTATAAGCCCAAAGAGACAAGAGAAGTCAGAACTAAAATAGATGCTGCAGATGAACACCATGAGAGTATACATTATTTAAAGACTTCTGCAGAAAGGAGACTTTCCAGCCTCAAATACCTGCTATCTCTGAACTCAGCTGTAGCATCAGTGAGAAATGCCTTGCCCAGGACCATGCCTTCATTATTTCCTAGCTCTTCGGCAGCAACAGCATTCTCACCTCTTCTATTACCACTACTGCCACTACCAGTCATGGTGAGAACTACAAGAGGAAAATGCTTGGGAGGGCAGAACAGGTGAAAGAAGCACGGGTTTCAGCTCAAGGGAATCTCTCAGCAAAATCAGAAGGAAGGTTCTTGCTAAGATGTCGTTGGCAAGCTGTGTGAACCCCACATACCAGAAAACCTCAAGAGGTACCTGGAAAGGGTTCCAGAGATGGAATTCAGCATTCCTTCAACAACATTACTTTCTACTGCAGCATTCAGTAGATAGAGGTAAAAGAGATGCAGTGGGGGGCAGAAATAGTCTCTAGAATCATGCATCAGTCAGAAAAAGCAAAATATGTGGTCATATCACTTAGTAGAGGGAGAGCACAGAAGGAGGACAAAGAAGCTGGTTATCAGAATCATCTTTACCAACTCATCCCAAAGTACACTTGCTAGAGCTATGTGACCTAAAACAAAGGCTGCCTGTGCCATCGTGTTTTATAAAGCTGTTTTTATAACACTATGGAAGTAGTATTTTCTTAAGAAGAGGTACTGATAGTACGTGTAACATCCAGTAAATGGATATAAGGCATAACTACAAGGGTCTACTGATGTACATACCTAGGTGCAAATACACAAGTTAGACCAGCCTGCAAGTATCAAGAAATGTTTCTGAAACTGAAATTCTTCTTTTTTGCACTTAAGGCTATGCTTTTCTCATCTACTTTTCACCATAAGCAAATTTTTAAGAATCTTAATATATAGTCAACTTAATCCTGCTCTTTTAATTCTTTTCTCTAAATACAGATTTTTTAGGCTTACAGAGGCATCAAGCCAAGTTGAGATACCCAAAAAAGCCTCCTTCCATTTCTTTGGAAAACCTGGGAAATCATTGCTAAAATACGTATGATCATTAGCTAACCCAAAGTACAAAGGATGGATAGGGAGGCTTTAAGAATTCCACTAGCATTCAATCTTCTAATTAATTAGGTCTAAAGCAATAACTCGAGTTAAGAATATTAATACATTCCTACTCACTTGTCAGCTATAGCTGACAGATATAACTTCAAGTTATACAAGCTTTCCCTTTTCTAGAAGTTACTTCCATGTGAAAGATGGCAGATACTGTGCAGTAGTATCAGGATGTTAGTCAATATCTGGATTCACTTTCTCACATAGATGGAGAAGAATTAGATTGTTTTATAGCCAATTATTTTTATTTGATGAAAATGTGTATGTGTTTTGAAAGAAGACATCTTTCTAATTTTTCCAGAATAACCAACTTGAAGAAAGCATTTCAACAAACTAAGGCCAAAAGACATCTAATGTAAGGAGTAAGAATGATCCAAGTTAAATTACTCCATTACTTTGACACTGTGCTGCTGTAAATAGCTTCTAGAAAATCTGGTTACAATGAAGTCCAAATCTCAAGCAGTCAGGTGAAAATCAAAAAGCATCTCTAGAAAACAACAACAAAAAAATCTTAGTGTGGTGAAAAACATTTTCCAAGAAGAGAAAGCAACAAATTTCAATGACAAAACCCACCAAGAATTGGTATAACTAAGTTTTTAAGTGCTCAAGGTTGGCATGTCAGAATAGTATGGCATTTCTTCGACACTCACACAAGTCAGACCTTTCTCTGAGAGGCAACACTCTTCACCTTCCAAAATCAAAGTCAGACTCATTGTGTTTTACTGCCCCCTTGAGAATCAGATTTGGAAAGCAAATCCACACCTCTGATTGGGAATTTCAACAGTTGTGTTCGTTTAACCACAATCCCCAATGAGATGATATATTTTTAATATGATAAATGAACTTTAATCATTCCATACAATCCACTGATCTTTTCACTACTAAAACAAATTCACATTATGAAACATGAGAGTTTTGGAAGTGGTAATATTTTCAGTATTTTTGCACCAGTGCACATTTACACTCCAGTATAATCCACTATATTTATGAAACCAGATCCACCCAAAATTAAGCACAACAAAAACAGTCAGGAAAAAAGTCAAAATTGAAGCAGCTGTGTGGTATTATTTTAAGGTTCATTAACCCTCTCCATATGACAACTCCTTGGATTTATTACTGTAATGCACAAAACACAGAGACTGTCTAAACCAGGAAAATGAACTGTTCCTAAAGGCAGTCATGAGATCATCACTGTCCCCTTGACACGTATTAGGAATGGCTGGAGAGCAACTGGGGAAACAGGACAGCAACAGGGAGAAGAAAAGAGCTGTGTACATTTTATTAGACTTCAGCAGGCCTGAAGGCTCTTAAGATGTTTCAGCACACGAGTGGGCTCTTACCCTGGATCTCCAGGTATGTGCTCAAGCCAGACACAGCAGCTGGGCAGGCACAGCAGCTACCAGAGCAGCTCCAGAAGGTGCTGACACAGATGCTGAAAACTCAGCTACACCTGAAGAGATGGAGTTCTGTAGCAAGTTCATGACATCCCTCTGCTTTCAGTTTCTGCTCCTCCCCTTCAAAACCTCAAGATAATTCCTTCTTCAGGAGCACTCAAGCCCATCTAAGTCTGAAAGTGTTTTGATGGGTATATGCTTCAACTTCTTTTTGTCTCCTCTGCAGGAGTAGGGAGGGTTCTCTCTAGTAAAGGGTGACTGTATGAGCATCTACTTCTGTCTGCCTCCAGACTTCCTTTCCACCTTGCTCAGGTGCTGTATTCCTTGGCAGAGGGCCTTAATACTCTTCCCCTTTTCTTCCTGTATACTTGTCTTTCAGGCTACAGCAACTGCCTACCCTGCCAGCAGCAGCAACTGAGTGAAGAAGGAATGAAGAAAAGGTGCAGTGCAGATCTGCCATTCAGTATGATGAGAAACTAATGGAACATTGTGCACCATGGGTATTTAGATGTCTGCTGTTTCAGCTGATGCACCACTTCTTTTACAGGAAGCAAGAGGGACCCATGCTTTCCTTCAGGTCAGACAATACTTTCTACATGGAGAACCTACTATTCTAACTTGAATTCTTTGTTTACAGACAACAAATTACTGGAAACCATTTTTTTGTTGCCATTTTTCTTTCTTTTTTTTCACACGTCATTCAATTTTTCATGAAACCAAGACTGTTATCTGGATGACACAGAAATATACACTGCTGAGTTATTACAACAATGACTTTACACAATCTAAAAAAAAAAGTAGCTGTACAACAACTTTCCAGACATCAAGTTTCTTACATCAGAGATGACAGACATTGATTGTGCAAATACCAAACCTCATTCACTTGTCAAGGGAAAAAAGTTTCAAGTTAATCAGCTGCAGATTACATTCTCCTGGTTTTCTTCATTCATTGTTCTCATAATGACAATAATCATTAACATTGTTTTTATTCTCAACAAAATTCTAAAGCTAGCAGAAAACCAAAACAAACAGGGAAGGGGAGGGGTGAAGAGTACAGCAGTTATTAACATACACTTATGTGCACTATAGAAAATAACATCTCTAGCTTCTATTTTTACCTTAACAGGAAAGTGGGAGACAAAAATTTTACTAGAGTACATCCTAAAACCTAAGCAAATCATACCCAACCATCCACCGTAAATTTTTATTATTTTAATGAGAATTCATGTCGATTTTTGTAGTCAATGAATACAGCAGAAAATACTTCTGGGGTTTTTTTAACACCAGATAACCCAGTAGTGCTATGAAACTCATAGTATAGAGTTCACCACATCAATTAACAAAGTCTTAACCAGCAGTTCAGCTCTGCCCAGCTACTGAATGCACCCATCTACTTTAAGATAGAGATTCTTAGAAGAAAAATAGTAGAAATTAAATATGAAAACTACACATTTCTTACAGAACTCGAGTTTTATTTTAGGTACATGTAGAATACCTATTATGGAGAAATACCAAATTATGGAGAATCAGTATTTTTAAGTAGAGGGTGCAGAGAGAATATTTAGTCCTTTATAAACTTATCAAATAAATGCACTAGGGTTTGCACGGGGATCCTTTTGGTTCCTGTATCTGTAAGTCAGCCAGACTCCCAGAATCTGAAAATAAAACCCAAAGATATTATTAAGCAGAGGGTCTCCATCCCATCCTCCAGTTTTACAAAATTTGTTTTTAACATAAAATCATGACAGTGAATTGACAGTATATGAGTTTAGGATATTATACTGTTGCTAAAATTGTACAACCATATTCCATCTTTCTTAATTAGAAAAAAACTGCACCATCTCTCTCTGAGAAAAAATCATACCCTAGCAACAGAGAGAAAAACGAAACAAATATCACAAAACTATAAACAAAATCCAAACCCACATTCACAACACAATAAAAAATTTCTCATTGTTATAACAAAAGTTAAATTATTCATCTCCCCTTCCCAAATGATAAATACTCATAAAGCTGCTTTTAGTACAGTGATTAAAAAAAATCCTCTGAATCATTTAATTTTATCATTTCCACTTAACAATACACTATGGTGCTACCTTTACAGCTGTTCTTGTGCATTTTCAAATCTTGCCATTCCCCACAACTACCTTCCCCGCTCCCAGCACTTTCCCATTTTTAGCTGAGACGGCTGAGGTCAGCATGATTCTGTTTGAGTTGCTGTATCTCTCTGGCTGCTGTCATATGTACAAACCTTCTAAAAACTGCCTTAAAAGACAGGAAGAGCATTTTCACATGCTCTACTTTGGGATTAGAAAAGACCTGCTCTGATGATTTTTATACTCCAATAAATCAATAAAGCAAATTTTGCATCATCATGCTACTAAAGCAAAGAGCCAAAAGACCTTTTTAACTTTAGCTACTGTTAAAAATACAGTTCACTACTCATGCAACTCTATCTTTGCACTACAGGTGGCACCAAAAAAAAACTCCTCAAAGACCATATGAGGGCTGGAGTGGGGAATAGGTGGGCAGAAGAGGGTAGAGCAACAGCACTCTTTTTATTACTGTTGAAGAATGATACACTTGAACAGCTAACTTTCTGAAAAGCTTAAACTTTACAGCACCACATTTTAATGCTGAGGCTGGTTGTCTAAATAACAAAGTTGCAAGAAAAACCTTCCTTCCGACAGACTTAAGCAAGCTCACAGCTTTGAAAAATTATTTGATTTCTGAGATTGGACTAAGGTTTCCTACAATAAACCCCCCAAAATTGTGTTTCACAAAACAAAGCTTTAAAAATGGGAAAAAAGCATTCAATCTGATAACCACCCACTCACCTCTGTGAAACTGAAGAAGAGTCCTATCCCTCCAACAAATCTCAGCACCATTCCAGAATATTCTTCCATTATCGGTGCACATGGTCTACAGTGGAGAGTTCTAAGACAATCCTGTAGCAGACACAGAGAATTGCTTTCCATTTGCTGATGACATTTATTGTTCAAAAGCATCTAGTATGCTCTAGAAGAGACTGCAACCCATGGACAAAACTCTAGCAGGTTTAAAAGGCTCCAAGAGGGCAAGTATATCTAAGCAACAGTGGAGTACAAACTTTGCAGGGTGCCCTCTAATTGTCTTTCCAGTAAGTTAAGAGAAAAGCTTAGTAACACTGTAACAACTACTTTACACATCTGTAAAAATGCTGCTTTCTGTAACTATGAAAAAAGTTGTACATTTTTGAACAAACATGGTGTGAAAAAGTTATGGTTTTACTTGAACTTACAGCGGCGCAGGTTTCATTCGCATAAAATACTCTGAATCCACAACAATTCAGATTTCTCTCAATATCTGTTCTTGCACTGTTGGTGTTACTCCATCCCACCTCTAGAAGTTCACTCTAGAAGCCATAAGCAAATAAAAATTACATTAATTGAACTGTTTTACACTACAAGCCAATATACAAAATCAAGCTGATAACGCCCTAACTAAAGCCTTCAGATCCTGACGCTTAACAGGAGAATATAAATATATGAAAGAATGACTGGAGTGTCCAAAGAGGTTGTGCAGCTAATGAAAGAACAGCACCTAACAGCAGCACATTCATGGGTATAATTCCTTTCCTTCCTTTGTTTTTGCCAAACCCAACAAGATCATTAGTAAAGGGACATGTTACTAATCTAGTTGGGACCACCCAGGCTATGCACAAAAAGCACCCTCATATACAAAACCCAATTATTTAGTCACTGTGCCCTCACCCACTTCTTATGCAGGAAGAACTGGTCTCCATTCCACATGGAAGACTTGTACTTTCACACGTAGCTGCCTAATGTAGTTATGACCTTTCCAGTTAGGCAAGAACAATTCAGTGACTTTATCAAATTTACACCATGATTACTGTTTATTTCATCAGCTTATCTGAAATTGCTGAATACAAGATATATTCAAGATATCATGCTGCTACACCTGTGACCATAAACCTAGAAAGGAAGCTTAAAAACAAATCAATTTTTTTAAAAAAAGTAATTTTTTTGTACTTCTTTCTAGCTACCAGAGCCAAGCACTGACCAAGGTCTAGTCTTTAATAAATAGGACAATGCTGATTTTCTTAAAATATGCTCTCCCCATTTTATGGAGGACTAAATACAGATACATCTGCATGTGTACATATATATTTATAGTGTTAGGCTATGGATTAACTGAGAAGTTAGAAAACTTTTCTTACCTGCTGTTCCTCATTTAGTGCCAAACATGCACAGGAGACAGAAAACTGGACAATAAAGACTAGCAGAAGAATAATCATGTACTGGAAACAATCAATAGTTAAGGATATCCTCTCATTAATTTTGCTTTTATAACATACACACTAATGGTATTCCTTATTTCACTGGGTAACAGTAAGTCCTTTAAAAGAAAAGAACTATGGAAGCAAATTCTGACTGGATGTGGAAAAGATGACCTAAATAATGTTCCCCAAACCCAATCACCGTGTACTATCTCTTTTTGGCTACTACTACACATAGCTGGTATTTCCAGGTTAGGTATTTCTTGCCAAGCAAGAAAGCATGAGCAGAGAGGTCAATAAAAGGAGCTTTGAGAGAAAAATCTCCAGCCATTTTCTCCAACTTCAGGGATTCATGTCATTTCAATATACTTCACTTAAATAAAGCAGTAAAGAAAATATTTTTCTGGGTATTGAATATTCAGATTACTTTTTTTCAAGGACAGAGCCCTGTAATTAATTACAAAAAATAACTTTATTGTAGATTAAAAATAAAAAAAATGTAAGAGTTGCTCTTGGAACACAGCCTCACACGCTTTTGGACTACTACATCTGAAGACGGTATAAAACAGAAAGAATAAAGTTTGATACTAAAGATCACATTTTGAAAGTTGGAGAGTACTTTCAAAATTTGGCTGTTGTGTTCAGAGGTAAATACTTCACACAATTAAGCTGTTTGTAAAGTGGAGGTCAGTTCTTATTCACAGACCACAGAAGTTAAACATTAATAGTTCACCTACTTCAGCTCTGTGTAGGGCTGAGCACACAGTACGAGGCACCTGTGACACAGTGAGCTACCACAAAAAGCTCTCAAAGAATTAAAATAGTCATATTTATAAAAGAGATGCAAATACTTCTATCTTCAGAGCACATTGCAGGAAAAATGGAAACTGAAATAAAGTTAAATGGGAAGGAAGTCTAATTTGGACTGCACTTGACCAAAGTAAGATTGTGAATTTCTGTTCTGTTTCTGAAGCACCTCCCCCAGCAGTCTCAGCTGACAGAGGAGGTTGTTTACAGGGCTGGAACCATGCTGCAATCAATGCAATGCATCAGAAGGATACAAAGAATAGCAATACTTGATGATGTTTCACTGCACCAATCAATCCGACTAAGGCAATAAAGAAGAGGAAGACTCCTACTGCAATTACCACTCCAACAACTCTGAAGCTAGAGATGAGGCCAAAGCCAATTCCCCATGCTGCAATTCCAATCAACAGCAGGCTCACCAGCTGGAGGGAAGAGAAAACACAAAGTTAGACTGCATATTAAAATAGCCTCCCACACAGAGATCATTTTCTTACATAAAAGTTGTTTTTAGAAAGGTAGAATTTTCCCTTCTGGTGCAAAGAGAAGAAACACAATCCTAACCAAAGCAATCCTCCACATCATTGTATAGGTAATTTCAATTCCAGATGTTTTAAGGCATACATATTCTTCCACACTGCCAATGTGGAACTGTTACAACTCAGATTACCTGTAAGTGAAGCCATGTTGTACTATCAGTGACTGACTAGAGACACTAAGCTGTAGTTCATAACAAAATTGACAAATAAAAATCATCGGCTTTAATTCAGAGTGGAATAAGAAGGAAAATTTCAGATGTTTTGTGAAATCGTGGCAGTATGTTTAAAGAAAATTGAATATGCAGCTGCACAGTTCTCAATGTGTAAAAAAAGGGCACTTTGCCAAAACTTACTGTAATCAGCTGTATTAATTCATTAAATAAGTTTCTACATACTTGAACATGTAACACAACAGTTAACATGGTCACACAAAAAGATATTTCAGATCTGAATTTCAACGACTTTATGCAATAAAACAATAAAGGCATCCTGTCTCCTCTGCATATTTCCTCAAGAAAATAGCTCTACTATTAAGTGAATCCTATTTTGATACCCAAAACACTTATGCTGTTTCCTTCCTTTTAAACATGGTATTCAGGGAAGGCAGGCAGGAATCTGTCCCAGTTACTTCACAGAGATTTATTGTTTATATCTGCAGGAAGCTCCAGCCTTTCCTGTTTCCACACCAAAAAAATACAACCCCAAGAAAAAAAGAAATTCCAACATGAAAAGCTGCAGAGAAATCTGTAATGAAGTCCATCAGGAGGGAAGCAGCAGACAAAGCCAACCCAGATGTCCAAGGCCCAAGATGCTCAAGACTCTCTGGTTTGAAACAGACCTATATCACTCATTACATTCTCTGTTAAATGACACCAATTCAACATGCAAGTTTTAACTTTCCAAAACTCTCATCTCACCAAAAAAAATACCCAGCTGTATAGCTATTTTTAAAAAATCCAAACCAACAATGTAACAGTAGGCACTTAGTTTAATCCAGCTACTTGTACACAGGTATAGAGCAAGCACTTACACTTGCTCACCACTTCCAGTCAAACAAGGCACATTCTCAAGACATTTTACTGCTTACCCAGAGACAGGAAGGATTAAAAAAAAAAAAGGAAAAAAAAAATAAAAGAAAAGGTAACTTCCAACTTATCACTGTAGTATACCTACCCCACAGCTGGGAATTCTTGCTGTTTTAATGCCAAATACATCTGTATATTTTTTTCCATTTAAGTACGCTCTAGAGGACTAACCTATGTAATACAGCTTTTGAACATGGAAATCTAAGAAAACAGAAAGAAAGCTAGTAAAACAACTAGAGATGCTCATCAAGATCAAAACACTGCAGGTGGATTTTTTTTTTTTTGTGTGTTCACACAGGAATACTTTTTACCAAAAGCCCAAAATCCACACAAGAAATTTAAGATCCTGCAAGAACAAAAGCAGGATATTTCTCATACCTACATTTCTCTCTTAACACATAAAGAGACAAAAAAAGATAAAAAATTCAAAGGAATTGTTCAATCCCAACAGTTTTAGGATGATTTCACATTTGTCTTTGTTTCTCTTAAACAAAAAGCCTAAGTTACACATTTATTTAAAGCCAAAAAAAACAGGCAAAGGTGTCATGAATCAAATTTGCAGAGAGGATTGAAGAAAAAAAATAAAGTAAAACACCTCAGCTCTAACACAGACAAATTTTCTGAATCCCTGTTGCACAAAGCTATAAACTCCCTGATACTCCCTGATACCCTGAGTACATTAAAAATTAGCCTTGCTAATCAGACAGTTTATTGCAATACCTACCTTTTCTAATCTATGCCCACTCACTTTATTTCATTGTCTCATTCCACTGGAAAGACTCATTTTTCCATGTAAGTATCAGAAGCAAGTAACAAAAGAAACCCCATAGCCCAATTTCCAATCAAAAAGTGCTGACATCCCATGCTCTGCATCAGCTTTTAAGCACTGACTTCACATTGCCACTCCATAGGTCTTAAAAAAAAAAAACAAAACACCTCACAAGCAATGACAAATTTCAATTTATTTCACAAAGAAGAGCAGATGAAACTTTGTTCCTTATGGTTTTCACCAATACTTTTCTGTCTGAGGGCCAATCTTTCACCAATCTGCCTCCAGGATACCAAAATGTGTGTTTGTTCAGCTCTTTGCTCATTTCATAAGAGGTCCAAAAGCATTAGATGAAGTTTGTTAGATGAAGCATTAGATTAGTTTCTTCTGAAAATACTGAAATCAAAACAAGAGACAAAATCTGTGCCTCCAAGACCTACTGGATAAACACAGCCTGTGAGGTGCAGGGTACCAGTTGCTTCTTGCTGACATTACTGATCTCACTTTACATTAATCTAATGATATATGCATAAAATTAGTTGCATGACGCTAGAAGTGTGCTGACACCCTGGCACAAAAAGCTTTTCTGGTAGAAACAGCCACATGCTGAATCTAGAAAAGGTCTGGTTTTCAATCAAGTGGGGGGAAAAGCCTCTCTGGATTTTAAATCCATTACTGAACTCCAGACATTCAGGAAATAACAGAAAATAGTTTACTTTCACATTTGATCACATTCAAGTTTTACAGTTATCAATCTCATTTTCAAGTGTTACCTCCGTAATACCAAGGCTCTATTTTCTTCCACTTGACAAAGTTGTGCACTGTCCAACTCCTTAAAACATCTGGAAATTCAGTGGGATTGCAGATCCATGCAACTGGGCTCTGGCTGACAAACTATGGGAAAATGCTGTACCCAGTCAGGGAGATCCATGATCTGGATCAAAATCACTGCTGGCTACTCCTATCTTGCCACTTGAAATCGTGGAAATTTGACTCTGCTTCAAAACTGAAATGGAGACTACAGATTTACTAACCACTCTGAAAACTGATTTAGTTTTAAGTTTCTGTCTCCTCCACATGTTTACTGAAAGATGAAATTATAGTTATTCCTTCATATTCAGGTTTGGCCTGGACTATCTGAATGAGAGGAATAACTACATAGTTTTTTAGTGCCAAAATGCAAAAAACTAAAGTAAAAGCACACTATTACAAAAAGGAAAAATAACTTAAACTGCTTTGAGAAGAATTTTTACAAATCTGTAAAACAATGCAAGGCTCATAGTGTTATGTACTGTTTAGCCACTAGAAATGACCACTCAACAGTGCTTATTCCAGTGTTTTGAGATGAAAAGATTTAAACACAGTATTCTTCTTAGCAGCTTCTAAAACTGAAGCTGCTATGGCTTTATAGTGTAATGTCCTTGAAACAAAATTAGTGACCCTAACCCCTTCAAATGAGTAACATGAACATTCTAAACATAAGTTTTAGCTACAAGCAAAAAGCCCATGTATTTCTGTTAAATAAAGGAAGGACTGCCTCTGGAACTTCTGAAGGTCACATTTTATTTAACTGAGACCACACTTCACAGCAGCAGAAGTCTCCCAAAGTAAACAGGGTCATCCTTGGAAGACTGAGTTATCTGTGAAACTTCATTTTACCTATACAAATTTACTTACACAAAGCAAGCTTTGCTAGTAACACTTCAAATATCTGCTTGATGTATGTACAGAAATATCTGAAATCACAGTCCAGTTTTTAGTGATTAGGGCTAATCCAGTTTCCCACAGAAGTGTTGGAGAAATGGCCTGTTAGACTGAATGGCCACAGGCCAGGCTGCTGAACTTGAAGGGCAGTAATTGATGGCTCAGCATCCAGCTGGTAACATCTGGAGGTAAGCATCACCACAAAGGCTGATACTAGAGCTAATATCACACAGCATCTTCATCAACAATCTGTAACACAAAATGAATCCTCAGAAAATCTGTGGATGATACTAAACAAGGAAGAGTGGCTGACTCTCCAAAAAGAGATTTAACTCAGATATACCTTGATAAACTTGAGGAATAAGCCAAGCTTAGGAACCTTGCAAAGCAAAAAACTGTGTTCCTGGGTGCTTCAGTGAAGCCTGGGATGGGACCAATTGAACAACAGCCTTACTGAGACAGATATGGAGATCAAACTGTAAAGTTGAATACAAGCCAGGAGTCAGCTCTCACTGCAGAGAAAGCAAAGAGGAGTGCAATCAAAGGAAACACAATGCTGGTGAGACTGAACCTCAAAATACTGTGTTCTATTTCAAGTCCCCCAGGTGGAAAAGGAATTTGAGAACCTGGTAAGAGTCAGTAAAATGGCATGGAGCCATGAGAATGTGGGGTTTGAGAAGAGGTGATGGATTTGTTTAGTATGACAGAGAGGCTGCCTAGGGATAATCACATACTAACCAAAGCTGAAGGCACATTACATGAACATGGAGGCAAATTCTGAGTATTACAAGTAACAGCTTGGGAGGTTCAGACTGGACATTAGAAAACACATCTGCAAGGTGGTTTGGTGATGATCTCAGGGGGTTCCAAGATTCCACAGACCAAGCTACAGACAGCAAGCTACTGTTATTCACAATCCTGCTCTGAGCAGCTGCCTGGACTGAGCAGGATTATGAATAACATAATTCATGCCATAATTCATTCATAAAAATGCCTTCCAACCAACACTCCCACACTCCATAGCCAGCACTTTGACCATGCCACTCTCTCTACACCAAAAACCAGTTTTAACAGGTAGATAAGAGATGGATTCAGCACTGACCGAGGACTTTTCTGCACCATCTAGCTCACTACATAGCTTCTAAACCATCTATCAGCAAAACACCTTCTTACAAGCAGTAAGAAAGTCTCTCAATAAGAGAGCAACAAATAACTCTTCAGAAGTACTTAAAAACATGAGTACAAATGTTGTTCTCAAAAGTGATTTAAAAGGTCACATTCACTTAATGTATGTTCACATAAAAGCCAACAAGCATTACAAGCAAAGATTTTATAATAACCTTGAACTGGAGTAATTTGTGTACAGAATGATGCCATAAGCACACACTGTCCACAAACCACAAAAACAATACAAAGCTGTGGAAAGTGTATACATGTGGAGGGGTGGCAGTACTTTGTATTTAATATCTTAATTTACTATGTATTATCTTTACCAATTCAAGCCCTAGCTACCTTACTTCAAGGCACACACACAAATACAGGCTTAGCATAATCCAATATATAAACGAGTAAATTTGAAATTAAGTAAATGCTTTATCAGAACAAACCTTTAGTTAGCACAAATCCTAAGTGAAGATTAGTGGTTCTCCCTACAAGAGCATTTCTATTTTGAAGTAAAAAAAAAAAAAAAAAAGGAAAAAAATCAAGCATATTGTCAGTAGACAAAACATTACTCCAATGTCAGTATCTGTATAGGGAAAATTTTAGGGAAGACTTCAGTACAAGATCAGTGGAAGAGATCAAATTCCAGTTTAGGCGACTTCCTTTTTTTTATGCACATACATAAACACAACTGAACTTCAGAAATGTTCCAAAAATAACAGTTTCTCTAACAAATCTCCTAATTTGCTCTCTTCTTTAAATCAAAGTTCTCTAGTGAACATAGCTGCTCATTTCCCTCATTCCACTACTGGAAAAAAAATATTTCTCTCCACAAGCACCCATTCTGTACTTATGTGCAAGTTTGTAGTCTACATTACAAAAAAGAAACAAAGATACTGGCAACCTATTTCACTATACAGTGCCATGAGAAACAATTCAAATGCTAAAACCACTTCCTCCTTTCTACAACAGCAAGCCACCAGCAAATCTGCTGTCTTGACTAACTGGCAACTTTTTGGTATTTCTGTTAAATATTGGTATTTATATTTGGTATTTTTGTTAGCTTGGACTGCTGGCTAGGAAGGAAGTCATACACAGAAGCTGAGATTCTCACTGCTTCCTTAGCACCTCAGTACAAACAGGAGTTGGTAAACACTACATTTCAGAATTTAAATTTCACAAACTACTGACTCACCATTCCCAGGTAAAGAGATTATACAGCATTTATATTCATATCAGCAAGGGAAATGTTTACAGAATAGATGTCAGGGTGGATATGGAACAGGAACTAAAACCAGAGAGATTACACAAATGATGAAATACATCCTCCCTAACCTCTCTCTCTGCATTTAAGTTCATATTCTCCTACTTTTAAGGGTGCTTTAAAATTTAAAAGTCAAATGGCATATATACTGAAGGTAGAGGTATCCACCACTCTCCTCTTCAATTTGGGCAACCATTTCTGCACAGCCACAGAGACTCTTCCACCTTTACTTGACTTACTTAAATGAAGAGTGATCAGTAGTCTGATTACTGAATAGCCTTGAGATATGTAGCGTGGAACAAGCAATTTATGTGCGAGGCAGCATTCCTGACTCCTATCACAAAAGCATGTTCTTTCAGTTTCAGGCCTTGTAAAGAGTTATTCACCTTATTGGCCACTTAACAAACTACTTGCACACTAAAATGTCAGTTAGATTTAACCCCTGCTTAATACTCTCTGGTCTTTGGAAATGGAAGCTTCCTGCTGTGCAGTAAGAACACTTACATTCTAGAATGTCTACTTTTACTTGTGTGTTTGTTCATTGTTTTTTAAGAGGTTATGAAATGTTTTCACTAAACCTGGTGAGCCCACAGATCCTTCTTCACACATCATACCTCCTTCAACATAAAAACAAGAGTATAAAACTCCGTAAGTCATGATGTAAGCCACAAGGCTTCTACAGGGCATTCAAAGGGGTTCTCAATAATTGTGCTGGTTTTAAAGTGTCCACCTGCACTACCAGGATGGCTGAAAAGATCAGCAGTATCAGAATACACCATGTTTCATATACCCCTCTTTGTTCTCCTGCTCTTTCCCTAAGGGCAGGCTGCCTTCCCAGCTCCAAATGCCACTGCACACACTGCACAAGACAATCAAAAACCAAAACCCACTCCCAGCTGGTCTACGGACCCAGCTCACATCTTGACTCTGACCCACCACCACAAACCGCTGCCATTTTGGCTATAAACTGACACACAGCATAGCCAAGGGCCTTTCCACGCCCTGGAAAAACACCTTTCAATATCTATCTGCACTTTTTCTGTACTCCTGTGTGCTTTCAAGCGTGAGCATAGAAACCTTCCCAAAATGCCAATGAAAACAAAAAGGCCACGAGACTGACATGACCAACACTACCTTCCTTGACTAACACCTGGGAGCTTCTGGACCAGTTTTATTTATTTACATGTCAAGACTAGATAGCCCAGCTTATCCTGCCATCTTCAAAATGTTCTTGAGAACAACAGAAATGGCTCCAAGGCAACCTGACCCATTTGCAGAGCACCCAGTTGTGGCAATGAGGGAGATCAGCACAGAACAGGCTGGTGCTGGGGCAAACTCTTGATGCTGCACACAAAAATGCTGACTGGAGCCTGTCATACAGGGCAAGCAGCAGGTTATTTACTTCTTACAGCTGAAAACAAACCCAAATGGAGCTGCACTCAAGAGATTGCAGGCTCTCTCACCACATGAATGAAGCTGCCACTTGATGCAAGAACTGTGCTTCTCTAACTCCTGTCTGCTTGTACCTGGCTCTGTGTAGCCACTACACCAGTCAGGAAATATCAGAGAACATGAAGACACATTCCCTTTCCCGAGGAAAATCCAAATGTTCGCCCTGACTCTAAAATCAAGTTTCCCCTATGCAGCAAAAAGATGAAGCAGACAGATTTGCATGGAAGATGCAACATTCCTCTGCATCAGGAGCTCTGAAAGTAAAACAAACATTATTATAAAATACCTCTATTTAAAAACCCTCTTAAAATCTTGAAGGCCAGGTTGGATAAGGCTTTGAACAACCTGGTCTAGCGGTAGGTGTCCCTGTCCTTGGCAGAGGGGTTGGACTATCATGATTTTGAAGGTCCCTTCCAACCCAAATCATTCCATGATACCAAGAACACACTGTCCATATCTGAGAATTTCTACACTTATCTTTGCATATTTCCATAATACAGGGAAAGCAAGTTTGACAAAGAGGGCAGAAAGCCCAAATGCACCTTCTATAATTACAGCACCCAGAGAACAAGAAACAGTGATAGGAAAAACAAAACAAGCCCAAAAAACTCTTCCAAACACAATGCTTTGAAAATGAATGCAAAACCTGAGACACTTAATAGGTAATCAAAAAAAAAAAAAAAGAGGTTGAGAGATAGAAAAAGTGAATCATTTTGATATGGTACTTTCTAGTGATACAAGTAAGAGTGGAATAAACTTGGTGCTACTAAAAAAATACACACTTCTAATGGAAGAGGTACTGTATGTTTTACTGAAATCAAATGGCTGCTCTAGGTGTAAGAAAAACAAAGCTTGCTCATCAAAATATGAGATGTTTACATGCTGCCAACAAACATTTCATGTTTCCTACTGCAGCAATAATTAAGTAGCTGCTTGGGTGACAAAACCAGCACATGCCAGCCAAATGAACTGTCAGTAATTTTTTTTTTTTTTTTAATATTTAATCTTGTGGTTCACCTACCACTTCAACCTTTCACCACTAGTTAGGAACTTCCTTTTCCTCTCCAAAAATCAGACTTGAACAAAGATATTGACTGTTTGCACTTCAACACAAACATTAAAGCCTTCCTCGGAAGCTTAAGTTTTAAGCTACAAACACATCCCTGAATTTGGATTGTTTCTGTGGGCAGGCACTTTAAACAGTTTATACGGAGTTGCCATTTGATGGGAAATGTAAATACGACTGACTAAATAAAAACTAAATAGGCCAGATACCCAAAATTAGTATTTTAAAAGTTCTTGTATTCAGTTCTTCCATGTAAGGCTTTATTCTAACAATGTACATCATCATATACCCAGAGTCAATAAATAGTCTCAATTATTTTTTTTCTACCCTTCCTCTACCCATAAGGAGCCATACTGAAGTCAGCAAGACTCAGCACAGATGCCAGACTTACTTATATAAAATAGACTGAAAAATAGAATCAGGGCCTAAGGACACTAACTTGGTCAGGAGAAGAACCAAGTCATCAGCAAAGTAACATCTGAAAAGAACATAAAGTGAGCAATTAGGTTACTGGGTTTCTAGTTTCTTGCCTTAAACCAGTAATTCGTTTATTACTGCCAGGACATGTATTTTTCTTGGTGTACTACTACAAAAACTCAAAAAAGGCAGTACTAAAAAAAATAATAACTTAAGCTCCAATATAATATTTTATCTTGGAGTGTTTCAATGAAAGGCAGAATATAAACTGAAACCTCCAATATACAGTTTTCAGGGTTAATTCATGTTATACAGACACATCAATACAGGCCACAAAAACATCCAAGAAGTGTTACCTATCCCTTCTTATCACCACTACTCCCTTCTCACCACTGATTAGTGAATCAACACCGTTTTAAAGAGACAATTATTAAGTTATTGCTCTGATTATTTTCTGGTGTTTTTTTTTTCCAGCTGGGAGAAAGTAAGGCTATCATTCACTGTGCTGCTCCAACCCTTGTATTTCAGATTTTTGTCTAAACAAGGTACAGAGAAGCCCACACATCTTATTAGATCAACTCTACCAGGCCAACTAAATACCTTAAGTGTTATTTCTCCAACTAGGAATTTAAAAGCATTAAGTCTTGTAACTTGTCTATAATTAATAAACAATACTAGCAATAACAACTGGATATTCTTGTAACTACCATTTAAAGACATCATTCCTTCCCTTCAGCAAAAACATATGTTCCATACAGGTCAAGTGACAGAAGACCAAGCGACACCCACAAAGTAAAGTCTACTCAAGGAGACATCAGAGCAGAGATTAAGTTTGTAAATACACTGTACAGGTATCACAGTCCAGAAGTTCAACCCACCCTTGCTGAGGTCAGATATGTCCAAAAGACCTACCAGACTCATTACACCTGGTTAATATATGGCTACATGACTGTAGAAATAACTAATGGAGTCATTAGGAAAAAAAACCCAACAAACAAACCAGCTGTCCACGTAACATCACAATAAGATTTGTGCATCCATCTGAGAATGATCCAGATTTCTCTTCTGTCACTCAAGGAATAATAGCAATAATAACAAAAGAAGTCTTGCACTAACTGAAAAGCAAAATTGGAATGGGATAATGCACACATAACACACCTTCTGGGACAGGAAAATCCCATGAGAAGTTGACCACAATGATCTTCTGGGGTCTCTTTCAACCTGAGCTATTTTATGATTCTATCTTAGCTCCATCATGACATTCTACATATACTAAACTTACCTTCAGTTACAGATACCAAACACCTATCTGCTCCCCTGTGTGCTGGCTGGGTGTAGCCCAACAACACGTGCCATCACAGCGATCCAGGTTGATTTTCACAGTGGGTAGGCTGGGCTCCCTAAGAAAGCTCCAGACTTTTTCAGGGACATATTTCACTCCTCAAGCTCCTCCAAGGGCAGAGACCAAGGTAATAGTGCAGCCTCTCCTATATAAAGGTTCCTCTTCTGCTCTTTTCTGAGGAAAGGAGGGGTCGGGTCACCCCTCATACACCCAAGAATATAACATCAACCAACTCTAGCTTCCACACCCCTTCGTGCTCCATCCTGGTGAGCACCATCAGGTCCAGTTACTGCCAGCTACTGTAAGTTCTGATGAACGGCGTTAGACCCGCTTGTTCTCCCGTCCTGCCTTCAGCAAAAAGCAGGAATACAACTGCCCACAAGCACTGGCTGACCCCAATTTCAGTCTGCTGAAAGATACTCCCAAGCACAATTGTTAACTTGAAACATTAGAGGACATTCTACCTCTCCAGATGTGCTGAGAGAGGAAGCCATTACACTTACTCCCGTTTCTTGCTATTTCTGAGCCCCTTAAAAATAGATTCTGAGGAAAAACACGCCTATAGCTACACCACAATTGGAGATTTTATTCTTCTCTGTTGAAAACAAGCTCTCCAACATGCTGGAACAAAATCAGGCACCTGCCCGGAGCTCCCCAGCAGTCATTTATTTCAGTTTAACATCCTACTTTTTTCCCCCCTCCTCACGTATGTTCCCACCACCTCAGGCAGCCCGACTTGGTAACTCCCCGGTCCATCCCAGGGAACACCGGGGGTGCTGGGGGCCTCGTCACTGACCGAAATGCACTTATTTGGGCACTGATCCTTGGCTGAGAAATAACAAAACAAACCCTTCCCTGCCTTCACGCCTGGCTTGATGCAGCGCCCTTTTCGGAAGGAGAAAAAGGGCACCGGCGGGCCGGGCCCCGAGGCCGCTCGTTCCAGGAGATGAGCCAGCAGCCGCCGCCCCGAGACCGCCCTGGATTTTGATCCCGAGCAGCCACGTCCGAGCGGTGACAAAGCCCGGCCTAACCGCTGTCACCTCCTCACCCCTCCCACCCCATCCTCCCGAGCCGGAAGCCGCGACCGCACAGCGGCCGCAGCGCGGACACCCCCCCAACCCCCGCGGCCACATCCCGCCGGGAGCAGCGCAACGAACCCCGCCACCTCCCTTCCCCACCCCAGCGCAGCCCAGCCGGCGGCGGGAGCAGGCAGAGCCCGCGGCCGCAGGCGGGCCGAGCGCGGCGGGCACGCACCGTGTAGAGCAGGTTGAGGGCGCACAAGCAGTTCTTGGAGCAGGCGAAGCCGCCGCACGCCATCGTTCCGCCACCGCCGCCCCGCGCGGCAGCCGCTCCGCCAGGAGGCCGCGGCCCCGCCCCCGGCCGCGCGCGGGTGCGGCCGCAGCAGGTGAGCGGCGTCCGCTGATTGGCCGCCGCGGGGCGCAAAGGTAAATGTATGCAAATGAGGGCTGTGACGTCGGCGCCGTCAGCCGCTATCCGGCGGCTCGCGCTGTGCGGGCGGGTCCGGTTCTGGCGGCCGCGTTCCCCGCTGCTGTGACGGCACCAGCCCCGCTCCCCGTTCCTCGTTCCCCGCTGCTGTGACGGCACCAGCCCCGCTCCCCGTTCTCGTTCCCCGCTGCTGTGACGGCACCAGCCCCGCTCCCCGTTCCCGGCTTCTATGAGGGCACGAGCCTTGCTCCCCGTTCCCCGCTGCTGTGGCGGCACGATCCCGGGCCTCGCCCCCGCCCGCCGCGGCACCGCTCTGTTCCCCGCACTGAGCGGCGGCGCCTCGCAGGTGACGGCGCACCCCTATAATCCATGACCTGTGTAATCCCAAACAAAACATGCAGGGATTTACTTGTACAGACCGTAAAAGTATTCGGAGTGTGGGCAGTTTTACCAGAGCTTCATAGAATCATCAAGGTTGGAAGAGGCCATCAAGTCCAACCGTAAATCCAGCACTGCTGCTCTCATCTTACTTCTATTTTTAACACATTTTATTGATTGATTTATTTTTTCTAAGTCAACTTTCTACTGTGCCTCCTTACATTTTTGTATATTTCCTTAGTTTGAGGGTTAAATATTTTCATTTAAAATTATTCTACTTGACAAAACCTGTATCAATAATTTCCTGCTGCACCTAGTACCTAGTTTTTGTTAAATATTCATACTTGGCTTGAATGCGTCCTGGTTCACTACAGCCATCCAAAATCCTGTCTTCCCCGTGGGCTGTAGCCTGCTGAATAAATGCATACAGATCTAATATCTGTATCTAGTATCTGTTGCAATAAATACAACAGATCTAGTATCTGCCAGCTATTCCTGTGTGGACATGTGTTGCAGGATTAGTGTCCAAGATAGTTTTTTATCTTTTTTGCTGGGCTTCTCAAAGAGACAAGGACATGCTTGTTCCTCTCTTGGAAAGTCTGTAAGGGTACGTGGCACAGCAGTTTTACTTTATCAGGTTTTGCTGTTGGAGAACTTGTGATCATCAGTTCCTAGTAAGCAAAGGAAGCTTCATCTACTTTCGGATGAATTCACGAAAATTCTTAATAGGAACTTGTCATCAAAACAGTTCAGGGGGGAAATTCCAAAAGCAATTTTTTTAATGTAATTTGATTGGCCTTTGTCTGCTAAGGAAGCCCCAGTAGGCAAATAATCCTTGCCAGCAGTGAGATGTTGAACAGCATCACTCTTTGTCTTTCATAGTCTGTCACTCAGATCTTTTCTTTTTAGTTTTAAACATTTTTTTCCATGCTCTTTGGTATTTTGCTAGACTTCTCCAATTAAATACAATACACTTTTTTTTTCCTCATTCAATGACATAGACTTGTTGCTTTTCTATTGATATATATCTACCTTTTGGCTGCTAGACAGACGACAAATTCAAATGCTGCAACATTTGTGACCACAAATTAAATCTGGATGCTCAACAGCTGCTGAAGCTGTATGTTTGTTTGTTTCTAAACTTGACATCCCTGCTGCTGTAGCTTTGTGAAGTGACAGAAAGCATTAAAAATCTGTTGAAATTTTTTTCTCTGATAATTAAGCTGACTTAATGTTGTGGCTAATTTGGACTATTGGGAATGCAGATTTACTGGCTGGAGTTACTGCCTTTACTGGGCCATGCATCTGATCCTTTGGGCCCAACTCTAGCAGAGCATAAACCCAGTATAAAGTAATTTGTTTCAGTGTAATTTTACCAGCAGCTTATAATTTTATTGTAAAGACTGGTATCAGAAATTGTTCACTTGATGGAAAGTTTGGATATATGCCCTTTCCTGAACACAAGCAGCCATTAGCATATCAAATGTTTTTGTTGGATTTTGTTGCAAATGCTAACATCTAAAGTTACTGTGCCATTGTTGCTTTGGTTATGGTGCTGAATTATTCAATACGATCATCCACTGCCCTTCTTTTTAGAAGATCTCTTTCACTTTTAATTATTAAAAGCTGTACCTCCACTTTCTTAATTAATGCTGGTGTTTCTTACTAAAGGACCCAGCTCCTACAGCCTGTCATGGGTGGGAAGTACCTTTTACACACTGCTTCATGTTCAGGTAGGCACCTAACCATGTGTGATTCAACGTGCTTCATACCCACCTCTCACCATAAACTCTGGGGCATAGTTCAGCTGATGTAAGCACTCAAAGGCTCCAATTAAGTAAATAGATCTATGACAAATGTAGGGGTCCTTCATCCCGCTTCCAATTTTGTTCACAAACTATACTACAAACTTGGAATAATATGGTTTGGATTTAAAATAACGCTTCTATTGACACAGCAGTTGGCTGTGCTGATGTCTCTAATTTCTGATGGTGATCAGAGGTGTGTCTCTGTTCCCATTTCACATCAGGTCTCAGCATTTAGCTTGTCTTCTGGCTAGAACTAAATTGGCTCAATTCTTTTAAATGGCTAATTATAACTTAATAGTTATGAAAAGACTCTCCTGCAGCTGGAGGGAAATCTGTCTTTCTTTGTAGGGAAGACATAGATAAGTGATACTTTGATATTTTTTAAGGTTGTTTAAGTACCTGCTCCAAGTGGGGATCCTAGGTATTTGTCTTCTCAGCCTTTGTCTTTTTAGGGGATTAAATTTGCACTTCCATCTGTTACACAAATTCAGAGCTGCTGGACATAACCAAGAGCAGAATACGCCCTTTCCTTTTTTTTCCTCACTTTTTGTCTTTCTGGTGCTTATTCTCCGCTTCTTTGCACAGTCTTTGTTCTCCTGCCCTTCTATGGTGTGTTTCAATGGCACTGCTGGCAGCAGGAGGAGCTACAGACAGTGTGAATTAGTTTTTCTTTCATGGGAAACAGCAATGGGGGAGAATACACTAGGCACTTGTAATGCTGCTGACGTGCACTTACAAGACAGTACAAAAAGTAAATGCTTCTGCGAAGGGAGAGGGGAGTGGAAACACAGTTACTGGGGCTCAATGCTGGCACACTTCTTACTACTCCAAAAAGCTTAAAATGAAGCTGTTTGGGTAGTTTACTCTTCATTTCCCAGTAAATTCGCTTCAGCTGGGTTGTTTTCCAGAGGATTGCTGCATGAAGCCTTTTACTGTAACACACTAAATGAAAACTCAGCCTATAGGCAAATCTGATCTCTTTCTGTAGGCTGTAGCCTCACGGGTACTGCTGGTTCCTCTTATCTATTATGTGCCTGAAATCTAAAGGTCTGTGTCACTTCTGAGGCACAAATTTGAAAAGTGAAGGTTCAAGTATGTACCAAGTTCTCCTAAAGTGTATACTATTGTCTTAAAATTAAGACAGTGTGAACATTTTGTTACTCTGCTATTATGGAGCATCTAAAATGTTGTGAGTGAAACATTGTTTGCAGAAATTGATTTTTATCAGTTTAGTTTTCCCAGGTTTACAGTAAGTCATTGACAGCACTTTAGGTATTTCATTTCACTCTTTGTCTCATAAAGTCATTTTTCTTCCCCTCATTTGTATAAAGTCTCTCATGCACATCAAAATCAGGGAGGGGGGAAATAGGGTTTAAGGAAGCCAGGTGTTTCCAGTAGTATTTATTGTGTACAGTTGACATATTTAGATATTAGTCTTGAGCTGAATAGTGTATACGCACAAGACAGGGTTTCAGCTGGCTTTACTGGGAGTAAATTAAGTGCTTATCTTTTCCTTGGCAGTTGACCATTAAAGCATGTTCCTGTGCCAGTTTGGTGGTGTTCAGTGTTCCTGAAGTTTAGTGATGACCGTAGAATCTGTCAACAAAGTCTGTGAAGTAAAATGCTGTTTATCATCAATGGTGTTTCTCCATGGATGTAGTTTCCAATGTCCAGTCATTTTTTGTGTCACTGGGCAGGAAAATCTGAGCCATCTCAGTCACCTGAACTGCCTCAGTTATTGAGTCATGTCAGTTAGTCACCTTAGTTGCCAGTAACCTATGACTGAACCTATGGAATCAATTAAACATACACTTAAAATGTTATCTGCTGCAACAATCGAGATTTTTTTTTTTTTCCCCTCAAATTCAGCGCAAATGTCCTGTGGACATACCCCAGTTATTTCCTGATGTGTTAGTAATGAATTGTCTGTGCTGTGGTGTTTGCTTGCAGTCATGAAATTCTCTCTGCTTCCTGGAACAAAACCAGTTCTCAGCAGTGCTATTGCACTTGTGCCATTCCATCACCAACCTTAAAGAAGCCCTTTGTGGCACTTGGCAGTGAGGAATAGCATGAGTAGGCGTAGCTGTTGCATGGATCTTTGCTGTCTTACACGTTGACACACAAGGTGTTGTGGTGCTGTTTCTTGTCAATGATCATTATGAGCCAGACACAGTGGAGAGGCGAGCCTGGCATACAGAATAAATTTGTCTATGGTCTTTGGATTGGAGAATCTTCTCTGCAGGGATTTCTGAAGGTCATCTAGTCCAACCCCCCAAAGAAAGTAGATTCAACTACAGAATTATTTTCCATCTCACAGGTTTGTGCAGTTCTGCTATAGAACATCCATCAAAGAATGAAAGCACTATCTGGGACAAATTTAAAACTGCCTGTGTTATACTAATGATACATAAAAATTAGTAAAATTAACTTGGTTTTGAGGTTATTAAATACATTTAACATTCCCTGTTTGGAATTTTTATTTATTTCTTTAGTAAAGTGGAGCATTGTAGACAGAGAAAGGGAAATTGGGGCAGGAAAATAGGCCGTTTAAGTACTGTGGCTAGAGCAACACACAACTAGGTCAGAAATTAGCTCCTCCAAAAGCACAAAGACATAGCTCCTGTTCAGTTTAATTAATCTAACAAGTGGTTACAAAGGAAATAATGGTTTGTTCATCTGTGCTCTTGGAGAGACAGATAATGAGTGTAGTCTTCGACAAACTTTCTGACTGAAATCCAAATGGCATAAAGCTCTTGGATTGAGCCTGGGAAGTTAAATTACTGTTAGGAAACTACCTAGAAGGGAGACCTACTCAAGCAGAAGCAGCTACAGGCAAGTGCAAAACTGTTGTCCTTGATGGAGCAGCGGTATTCCCAGCCTTGCTTTTTGAGCCATTCTTTATGATTCCCATTAGGTATACAATGCAGTGGTGGAAAATAACATTGGAGTGTAACAATAGCATGTTTCCTTGTTAATTCAGTTGATGCCCATGTCTTTTGAATTGGTTCATGAATAGTGCTTGCCAGAGAAGATAGGCTTAATGAAATTTGTCCCTCTAAAGTTTGTAGACAGGTGAGAGGGGAAAAAAGCAAAACAACAAAACAAAGAACTAAAATAGCCCCAGGACACAGACTTTAAAGGGAAAGTGTATTTCAGAAGTCAGCCTGCTAAAAACAGTGACAGAGGCAAATACTTAAAAGTTCAGAAGCTACGTCTTGGGATTTCTAAAGATCTTAACTGCAAGAATCACCTTTCATCACATTTAAAATCCATTCTGAATTAAGCTGATAGAGGATTAGGATAAGGAGAGTTTGTTACATCTAATGTATTAAAGAAACAACTGGAAGTTGAAAATAGCAGTATAATGGTATTTTGAATAGCAGTACATAAAAGGCTTCACTGAAAGCCCAGTCCTTCTATTCAGGACCAGGATTCAGAAATGTTCTGAAAGGGCTGCGTTTAGTTAAGCCTGGAAGAGAAAAAGGCAGAAATCTAGATCCTGGAAGTGAAGTGGTCTTGGGCTTCCTTCAGACAAATCCAAACTTACTTGGCCTGTTATGTATAAGGCACTTGCATGTCTCTCTGGAGAGGTGGATAACTAGCAGGAAAGTGGCCTCTTGGAGACAGTGTGTATCAATATTTGGTAATATTGATCCCTGTGGGAAGGGGATCATGGTAACATGCTGCACATGGTAACTGCCACATCTGTTCTTCAGGTCTGAAATAAACTCAGCAAACTTGCACGGCAAATGTAAGTTAACAACTGTGATTAACAGGACATTTTAATGCTTGTGGACTAACACTGGGGTGTAAGCTGTGGAGAGTAAATAGCTTTCAGATTAATTGCAGGTTTTATTTGGTTTATGTTATATCTGCTGTGGGTTCTCATTAATGTTGCATCTGGAAGTGTTCCTATTTATCACATTCAGGTGGAAACCATCACCTCTTCAAGGGAAAATGGATACCATCTGCTGAATGCCCTTCCAGGGGATTGCCTGGGAGAGTTCCAAGAAATTCTAAGAAGCAGAAATCCTAACTCTTTATAAGTACCTAGCAGACCAGAGGAGGATGGTTTGGTCAGGACCCTATATGGTGCAAGTGTGAGGATGGGAAAAGCTGCACATCCCAAAGGAAATTTGAACAGAAGGTTCCGATGTGAGTTGATTTGCTAAGTCATCATCCCCAGGTGTGTGTGTTGGCTGTGTCACTGTTCCTCCTATGCATGTGAGCTGTGTGATGAGGCTGTGTTTTGGCTGTCACAGAACCATGGAGAACACAGGTTGGAGGAGGTCGTCTGATCCAACATTCAGCTTGAAAGCCAAAGCAGTTTTCCCAGAGAGATGTCCAGTCAAATTTTGAATGTCTCTAAGGATGAAGTCAGCACCAACTTGTTCCAGTGGTTGTGTACTCTCACTCTGAAAACCTTTCCATTATCACAATTAACCTTGTTGCAACTTGTGGCCATTGTCTTGCTCTTTAGCTGTGTCAAATAAGTTTGGCTCTGTCTTCATTCTAACTCCTTTCTGGAGTTAGAAGAGTCTTCCACTTTCTGGAGTGGAAGACTGCAGTAAGATCTACCCCCAGCCTTCTTCTATGTAGACTAAATAAACACAGTCCTACTGTAATTCCTATGTCATTTGTCCAGGAGCCAGAACAGGGTTTTTTTTTCCCCCTTTGATATCATAACTGGTACTTTCCTTTGATATCCTGCTAAAGAACAGAAGAGAGAGAGAGATAGAAACATTTCATCCAAATTAGCAAACCCCAGGTGAAACAAAGTCATAGGGCAAAGAGAAAGACAGAATGCCAAGTTTTGATGTATCTGTTCTTTCTGTGGTTTCTGTAAAACACAGTCAGTGTTCTCACTCTGCTCTATTAACATGTCTTAGCTGTGGTAAAGTTAGCTTCTGTGCTCCTTTGGTGAGGTAAGAACTTTTCAGAAACAGGCAATTTGGTCAAGAGCACAACCTTGAAATCATGATCAGTAAATGGTTCAAAATTCAGAAGTTAAATTTAAAGAACCCCATTTCTTTCCTAATATCACATCTTAAACCAGTGTAATAACTAATTTAGACACCTGACATACATATTGAAGCAGTTGGTTTGGTGATAATGCTATATGCCTCTAGCCAGTCATCTTTCTTTACAATATCTCATTAGAATAGCCTCACTTCTTTCCTTGCAAACAGAAAGCCTGTATCTGTGAGCTGCCAGTAAAGTGAATTCAGCACTTCTGAGGGTGCATGAGGAGCATATAGAAAAAGCTATGGCTCTTTAGTTAGGAAAACAACCTGCTGCTGCCAGCCAGTTCTGCTGCATCACCACCAGCATCTGTGTGCAAGCTGGGGACAAGCTGCAAAGCAATTTCATCATCTGGTCTTTTCCCTTGATGCCACTAAAAGCATACCAGGTCCTCACATAAAAATTTAAAGCAACAAGAGTGCTCAGGAGTATGTTCATCTATAAGAACAGCTCTTTATTTTCCAGTAGTCTTCTTGCAAGCAGATGATACTACCAGCAGAATGGGTATCTGGTAACATGGAAATAGAAGAAACAAACCTTGTTTGTTACTTGAAGTGTCAGATGGTAACCCAGAGTTTGACAGTGAAACCGTGAAGTCTCATGCTTATTCTGAACTCTCTGCTTTGCTCTTGAGCAATATAAATCCAGCTCCAGTACAGTGGCAGACATATCACTGTGAAAATCAGCCCATTTGTATTGGTGCAGAGTGCATTTCTGGCTTTATGTAAGCTAAGCAGCATATAGGCTTACACATTTAAACTTAGCTTCCTGTTTTATCCTACAAGTTAGCTGCTTATGGAGTCTACTGACATTGCTTTTTGCTATCAACACCCAAACATCTGCATTAGGGACATTACACAAGCTGACAGTCAGATACTGGTATCTGCAATAAGTAATTAATCTCTTAAGCACAGGAATTTTCTGTCAGTTGAATTGCCTTGGCACAATTTCTCTAAAAGAAAGATAAAGCTGATAGGTCACGGCTTATCTTTCACCAAAGTTTCTTCTTGGCATCACAAGATTTGTCTCTTTTTACCATCTGGATTCCCAGCCTGCAATCCCAGTTTAGGGTTTGCCCTTTTGAAACTGTGGGTTTCTGTCAGTGCTGATCAAGACAGCCATCAGTTGAAAATGGTTTTATATTAATTGGCCAGGTATTTGGCTTGGTTTGTTCTTTTATTTTATATGCAGTTGTTTTTTACTATACAGTTTACAAAGACAAAGAATTCTGCTGATGTGTTAATGCAGTTTCCATTTAATTGTGCACTTCATATAGGTTAAGAACGCTTCTGCAAGAGGGTAAGAGAAGCAAACAGTTAGAAATAAAGGAAGAATAAAGTGGGTTTTATACTGTTCTATTTTTTTTTTTAAGAAAGTAAGTGAAGAATCCTAAAATAGAGTATTTGCAGTTACTGTGCTTTACAGAATGTACACTGAAATCTATGCAAATCCAGAGGTAAATCTAAGCTTAATTCTGCAGACGATTTTAAATGATGGTGGATTTTAAAGTTTAAAATAATTAGTTTACTTCCTAGTATCAGCTGGAAGGTGTTTTTGACACCATCTTGTGTTTTATTTCCACCTTCTATGTATGAGTGAGAGATGACAGCTTGAGAAGCTGCCAGCCTGTTGCCACAGGAGTGGCTTTTCTCCTAGAGGTGTATTGAAACTTTTTGGCACAGTTTCTCTAGAGCAGCCCAAGTCATGGCAGCTGGCAGTGTGTTTGGTGCTGCTTCCTTGTTGATGCCACCGAGACAGACACAGCGCCTGACAAAGCAATAACTGGGGTGCTGATGGGAAACAAGGCTGCTTCAGCTGTAGGAAATAATTTTAAATATGAACCAATCTTTTTAGAGGATCCAGCCTTAAATTAATACGTACTCTGAATAAAGTGCTCTTGAAGACTGCTTTTCCCCAGGAAGTATTTCTTCCCATGATTCAGGGAGAGCAAGCAGTCAGTCACGTTAGGAGTGCAGAGATCTGGAGCACTGGCACCTCTGGGTGCTCTGTGGTGCTGCCTTGCACCCATTCAGTGGGATTGCTAGCATGAGGGATAAAAGAATGCTATTAGGTATTACAAGTGATGATAGAAGCAGGCTGACAAAAGTGGAACAGAGTTTATGGCCCTTCTCAGCAGCAACAGGCCAGGGTTTGTTTCTTGTCTCAATTCTGGCTATGGGTGCAAAGAAGTTTTTCTTTGAGAAAGAAAGGAATGGACCTCAGGTCTCTTACCTGCTTCTCATTGCTATATCTATGTTGGGGCTGAGACAGCACCACTTCACCCTGCTAAGTCTCTGCTGTCAGAACTCATCCAGCATTCACAGGCATCTTAATGTCCTCCTTAAGTGCCATCTCCATTTCTGAGTCAAAGGAGAGTAAGGTCACAGGTCTGACAGAACAAAGATCTCTTAAAGGATTTACTCCAAATGCTGGGTAAATCCTTAACTACTAAGACAGTTCTTCATTTCATTATTTTATTTGACACTCTCGTGTCAAAGGCATGTGCTCTTCACTAACCAAATGCTGCACTAACCAAGGCACCTCTGCACTTGGGGAATAGAGCACACTTGATATTTCTATTCAGCAGTCAGGTTTTTTTGTTCCACAGTGCTTTATCTGTTTAATATTATTTTCCTGAGCTGGATGATTTCTTGTGGGTTTTTTTGCCTCTGAAGAATATATCTCTGTCCATTACAGACTAGCACAGCAGTAAAAAGTTGTGAGAGGTGGCTCAGTAACTTAATGATACCGTCTCCAAACACTTGCTCCAAACAGGAAGGTGTCTTAGGCTGTGATGGGATAATCTTGTTCATCTTGGGGGGGTTATCTGGATTCTTCCATTTTATAGGCTGGACTAAAACCCTTTGGGAATTCAGAATATCACTAGGTTCCTGATATTTTAATTGACTTCTGGTGAGAAAAGTTGACATGAAAATCAGTATGGAAACAAAATTCCAGCTTAAATGTCATCTACAGCATGATTCAGGCCTCTCAATGTTGAAGGACTGGCAGGTTGTTGCTCTGCTGTTATGTTTGTAGAAGGCCATGCTTTTGTGCTTTTCCTTTAGTTTACATTTAGGTTCCTATCTATACTATTAAAATTGTCCCTAGTGGATTCTTCCTTTGATATGGGAAGATGCTGTCCTTTTGCTTCCTCTCTGAGGATTAGTGTTCCCCAGAAGACCACATTTTTCCTCTGTGCTTTTTTCCTTTCAAAACTCAGGGTTGCTTTGGAGCATCAGCACCACCGTATGTCTCTCTTCAGTCCCTTGTTCCTGCAGCTTTCAGACCTCTCCCACATCCTGTTGAAGCCATTTGGAGTTTAGGGTCATGAGAACCAGCTGCTTTAGGACTTCTTTAGTAAATATATCCATGTCTTTGATTGTCTATGCTGATTCTTCTTGCCTACATCTGATTCTTGCATTTCATCTATCCTACTCAAGTAGTAGTAATGCATAAAGGTGAGGTTGCACACAGGCAGAGCATAAACAAATTTGTTTTTTTAGTACTTGAAGGGAGGATAGTTTTATTCAGTTTAAATAAATCATCCAGAGGTACGCCTTATCATCTGAGCTGCATTTTGCCTGAAGAAACCTTTAGATTAAATTATTACCATGAGCTGCTGTTTCAATAAAGTTTCTTAAAAAAGAAATTAGTTGCTGTCACAGCCACTAAATTATAACATTAATATGACACAAATGCTACAAAAATCACTAAATTATAGCCAGTTATTATAAAAATACTAAAACTCACCCCTGCAAAACAAAACAAAAAACGTAAAGAGAACTGTGGATGTGATTATGCACAAAATATTGTTCAAAGCTGAACTAGAAAAAAAATAGAAATAAAGCTGTCTCTGCTCATCAGTAACAGGGATCTGGTGTGACTATACGAGGGGCAATACATGGGAGTGTTACGTAAGTGCTGTTCGGTGCAGGAAGGGACAACACGTGACCTTGAATGATGCAGGTATTCTAAATTCTCTTTCTGTCCTGGATTTGTGTCCTGTACTTCTCTTGGGACTGCTACTTCTCTCTCCCTCTCTCTTCTCTCTGTCTTTGGAGTGTTTGCTGGCATTTTTGCTGACAAGCTACTGGCCTCTTTGGGATCTCTAGGGACTGCATCCCTACAAATGTGGCTGCTGGGATTATTTTAGTACTCGTCGCACATTTCCCTGAGGAGCAGCGGAACTCTGCCAGATGTGGTTCATGCGCTTTGCTTCCCCTGGGCCCTGCAGGGAGGCTGTGTGCCAGCTGGAGGGACACCAAGAGGGGGCTTGGAGCAATGGCATTGGTGCCTGCCTCAGCCCCTGGGAAAGGGGGGATCCCCTTTCCTTCCTCCAAGTGAGGGGCTGCAGGACATGTCTCTGCACAGGCTCTTCAGCAGCGTGGGAGAGCAGACAGCTCTGATTGCAGGTCCAGAAGTTTAGCTGAGTGTGACAAAATGCTTTCCCAGTCTTTCTGGTAATCTGGGCCAACCTGTGAGGTTGAGGAAGGTGAGAAACCACAGTAAGTGAGAGGTGATCTGCCTGGGAGCAGAAGACATTTCCATGTTGGATTTATTGAATTATGTGTGGTTTGTGATGGAGAAAGAAATCAGGACTTTCTCAGCTGGGTACAGGATGAAATACCCTTTGATTAGAAATCAGCATTAATGGGTTCTTCTGGAACAGCTTTACAGGTTCAGCTTTCTGGATTCACTAATTTCTTAAACTCAAAGCAAAATGCAGAGATACACAGAAGAAGAAAAAGAAGGGTGGTTTCTATTAATCCCAGAATACCATTGTTTGATAAAGTCACAGAAAACTGGAAAACCTTCCCAGAAGGTGGGAAAAGTATAATCTTTCAGGTCTTCCACTGCTTCCATTTCTTGACACCAGAAAAATTCTGGTAATGGAAGTAAAGTGTCATCTCCAGGCTCTTTCATAAAATTTCTTTACCTTGCTGTTATCCCAAGGGTCTGGATTGTAGGGACTGAAAGGAGCGGAGTTGATGTAGGGATGGGCAGCAAGCCTTATGATAAATTTATCTTCTCTATCTATGTCATCAGTAAAGGAGAGATTCTGTGAAAATTTTTTACCTTTTCTTTTACTGACTGCCCTACTTATTCCACAAACTGTAAATTATCTGCCTTCTCATTTCCCTTCAGAATCTCCTTCAGTGTCACAGATACCATCTATTTTCTCACGGGTGGTCTTACTGATACAAATCTAACTAAATTTTAGATCTATTTTTCTCAGTTGGTTTTTATTTTTTCAATGCTGCTGCTTTTATTTTTGGACCTGGAGCAGGAAATGTAGTTGAAAGCTTATTGATTTTTTCCCAGCTAGACAAGTGGGTATAATAACATAGGTCTGGCTAAAAGTCTTATTTTGATCGTATCCTGGGATACATCAACAATACTGTTTTGTTATTTCTTCTAGCATAATTTATGGCTGTCAGTGCTATGCAAATATCCCAGCAATAAGTCATAATGGTATAGAGTGCTATGTTAGCCCATTTCATCAAGGAGAAATTAACAGAAAAATCTCAGGGAACTGATGCACTTTGAGAGACTGCAGCATAAATGTATCTTCTTGTTATGAAGTTGCCATGATACGATCTTATTTTTTGTGGGTTGAATCAATTTTTTTTTAATTCTTGTGTGTTTCTAAATCAATGAGATTTTGTGTTCAGGGTGTGTTTCTCCCTGCTCCTGACCTTCCAGAGCAGTTTGCAGTTTCCCTGCAGTCCTGTGGAGTGAAAGGGTGCTGCACAGCATGGAAGCAGACACTCAAATCTTGTAACACCATCAGTAGAAGAGCTGTGGTGAGCATAGGACACAGTAAACAGTTGTTAATATTGAACTCTTATTTGAGACACTTGGGCTGAGGCAATTGAGTTTCTGGCAGCCACGGCAGGGACAGATCCAAGTACCAACATGTTACCTGTCAGTCTGCAGCTGTGTCATATTAGCAGCTCCAGCACTGGTCTCTGCACACACTGCCCTCCCATGGGCAGGGGACATATCCTCTATGTCTGCAAAACAGAGCCATGCCTGGGGAGCTGCTTGCTGACCATTGAGACTGACAAATGCATTTCTCTCCTGCATCCCTGTGGGGGAGGCACGGGAAAACAACCACATACCCTTCACTCTCTTAATCCGGATCTCCTCAGATGAGTACTAAGGACACTGCTCTCCCAGCATGGGGCCCCAGGGCAGCAGAGAGCTGAGGGGAGGTGAGACTCCAACCTGCTCCTATGGAAGTTGCTGAGGTTCTGTAAGCTCAGGACTTCTTTCTCATCAGGGAGTAATGTTGGTAAACTGGAAAGGAGCACCTGAACCCCCTGCTAGTGTGTGGCGTGATGTGAGCTACCAGGTCTCTGGGGGAGGAAACTGAGGCTGTCACCGTGGTGTTAATCAGATTCCTGCCAGGAAAAAATAGCAAGCGAGCTATTTTAGTCATCCAGGACACCAGTGCAGTGGCTCTGTGACATGGACCAAATATAGGTTACATGCACAGCCCAGGAGTGCTGGCCTGCCTGAATCGTGTCTTCTGCAGGTGTTGGCATAACTTCCTCTCCTGGGATTTGTTTTCATTTACATGAAGCTATAAAGGCCCATGTGGCTGGTAAGGAGCAAGAATTAACTTTTGCTTAAAATTATCATAGCAAGAAAAAAAAAAAAACAAACCAACCCAAAAGCTTGGTGGAAAAGTAGAAGTCATCAACCCTTGCTTTTTTTTCCCCCCTTCAAAATCAAAAGCAGTGGCTTTTTTTGGAAAAGATACACTTATGTAATTTGTCCTAATTTTGGTTCTTAATAACCAGCACAGCTCAGTGAGAGCTGAATGGTTGCTGCAATTAAACCCATGTAATGTTATTTGTGGCTCTTTTTGAGAAAGGACTGGTTTGTCTCAGCCCACAAGATTTTAGATAATCACCATTTTTAAGTGCAAATGTGACTTTAAACATAGTTATTCTTGTCCTCGAACATGACAGGAGCTTAAAAGCCTTTGAGATGCCAGAAGGGACCTGTTAGAACTACCAGGCAGTTTACTAGTGCTTCAGTTAAGGGCACTCTTGGGAGCAACAGGTTTTATTCTCCAAATGCTGTTTAGAATAACCTGGCATGACTGATTCACCATGTGCACCCCCATCTGCAACCACTCTAGGCTGAACCCACAGGTTCAGCACATCCTGAGGAGGGGGTTCAAAGGGGTTCAAAGCAGAAATCAGAGTTCAGCAACCCTACACCCTTACATTAGTGAACGTAAGGGATTGGGCCACCTTTTCTTGCCCCCTGCTTGCGTTGAAGTGCTGGCCTGTCATTGCTGAAGCGCACAAGCTGCCCTGAGGTAAGGCTGTGCTGCTCAAATGCAGACATGCAGTAGCTTGTTACTTGCTGCTAATGAAATACCAAAGCTGCCTGTCAGTGCCCTGACCCAGGCACCCACCCTGGGGAGCTGTGCTGGGAGCAGGAGCCCCGTGAAGAGCTGCACCAGACACCCTCAGCCCGAGTGTCACCCAGAGTGGGAAGGAAGGGCCTCCAACTCTCCCCGGTCCATCAGTCCCTCAGGGCTGCTCGCTCAGTGCACGGGTGTTTGTTCTGATCAGAGAGCTGCCTCTTAAACTTTGGATTATGGCAGCATTGAAGGAAGGCACAACTCCCACACCCACCCATTTCATGAGGCATTGTTTCACACTACTTTGTCACTAAATGGACTGGGGATGAGGAAGGCTTTTAAAGACTTAAGAAAATGGCTCTATTTTCTTGAAGAGCCACTTTTATGGAAAAATCTTAATTGTGCACACACACAAGACCACCTACATGTCCCTGTCTCCTAAGTGTGGTCATGAAGTGGAACCTGGGATCTTGTAGGTGCTCTCACCTGGCAGATGCTGGTTTTTTCTGGGTGTTAAATGCCGTCCTTGCTCAGCCAGCCTGCAGCTGCCATAGGGATGAGGTTGGGGAGCTTTCCATCACTCCTTTTGGCACACGTCTGGCTGCTGAGTTTGGGATGTGCTGACCAAGCAGAAAAGGAGGATGCTGGCACAGCAGGTCATCACCTTCTTGGGGGTATCTATCAGCCAAAGCATAGTAATGGTGCAGCAGGATTGCTGTTGAAAACAATGCAGGGAGCATCACTGCAGTGGGCTGGAAGTCCCCTTTGCACTTGACATAGTTAGACAAGCCTGCAGTGCAATTAGGTAGTTGGAACAGCAAGAAATAGGAATTGTGTCAGCCCCTTTCAGATTCATAACCAGCACTTCAACCAACCTCACTGTTGCATCCCAAGGATGATGTGGTCTCTCTCCTGGAGAGCACTTGTACACCAGAGCAATGTTTTAAAGCAATTTAATTTGCTTTTAGTTAAAACCTCAGCACCATTTCAGAAGGGAGAGGCCAGAATAGAAGAATCACCTTCAAATTCAGCAATCCCCATTATAAAGTGCACCCTTATTGCAACTTATTGTAAAATAAAAGATGTACAGTTCTGACATTAAGAGTGCAGTTTCAAAATTGAATGCAATATATGTGAAGTACATTTTCTATGAAGTATCTTTTTATTTTTACAAGACAACTAATTCCATATTTAAAACATGTATTTGGTGCTAAATGTAGCTTTGATTTCTCTAGCAGAGAAACACTAATTCAATAGCAGTGTTGAAGAAATGCCTTGGGTTGGGAACATTTTTAACTGAAATGCAGACTCTCTGAAGGCTTCAAGGGAAGGGCACTTTGCCTGAAGGGAGTCACATCAAAAGCTCTGCCCAGCTTCTAATCCACAGGTTTCCTGAAAAACCTTATCATTACACGCTTTTGTACTGACATTTAGTCTGATGCAAACCAGACCTATTTGTATTTGTGCTTCTACCTAGTTCAGTTACCAGCATATATGTGAAATGCTGGATGAAAAAATACACGTGTTAAGTTCCCATCTGAACTGATCTGACAGATTAAGTGGGAAAAATTCCTGAAAACTAGATTCAGAAACTGTTAATGCCTAATAATTTTCCTAGGGGAGGGCAGGCTGAGAGGGGCTCCCAGGAGCTACACATTAGGCATAACATGCACACAGAAGATGTAGGGCTTTGGGCACCGTGTGACTGAAAAGTGAACAACTCCTGTCAGCCCAGAGTGCAACTCCTCGCCCTGCTCCAAATCACAAGTCTCAACTTGGCCAGCAGCCCTGTGCTAAAAACACCCATTTCTCTCCAACACAATGTCTATAAATGGAGCTAGGACAACTGTGTCAGCAATCACAGAACATCTCAACTTGGCAGGGACCTGAAATGATCATTGGGTGCAACTTGGGTGCCTGGCTTGGAGGCGGCACCTGAGCTTCATTGCCGTGGATCCACTCAGCTTTGCTTGTAGCTGCAGTGTGCTGTGGGCAGTTGCAGCAGGCACCCCAGATTTGCTGCCTTTGGCCTCTCAGAGCCTCTTGCAGCCGATGATTTCTGTCTCCAGCAGATGGCCCAGCCAGCCCACAGCCAGCCGTGCCTGGCTCTCCCTGGCACTCTCAGTGCAGGAAAATAGAATTGGGATCTCTGCACATTACTGGAGACTGGCACCTTCGAAATCAGCCTAAGTTTACGATTATACAGAAAAGTGGGTTTGTGTACACCAAACTAAATATCCATTAGTACCTCAGGAAACAGCAATTTTGAATTTAAGATGTTTTTAGCAATAGTGGCTGCATATCAATGACTCAATACTATCACATCACAGCTGCAGAGTTTTGTGCATGTGTTTTAATGCCCAGAAAATGTATTTTCTGTAATAACAAGGACCAAAATGGAAAGTATGCAGCTAATGCATCAGTTCTGCTTTTTAATATGACTGGCTCTGGTCTTCTCAAACTTACTGGAAACATCACCATGACGTATTTCCCCTTCCAAAGATCTATACTTGTTATGAAAATAAATGCTGTACTAGATGGAAAGCGAGCACTCAACAGCACTTGATTTTCACTTGCTAACTTTCTCTTTACAATAAAGGTTGATGCATACTGAGACATGACACTTACACTCATATGATCTGTAGCTTATATGAAGTGTTGACTTTCCCTCAGAAAAATCTGTACTATCTGGTAGCTTTTTGGTTTCTAATTACAAAATACACCATTAATTGATTATGCCCTGTCATGCTTTTCCCCTGTAAGAATACAAGCCTGGCTTTTCTAAACCTGATGTAAATAAATTTCAGATTTCATATGTAATGACTTCTAGTCATGCAGGTTTTGAAGCTAATTCTTCTAAAATGAGACCATTTCTCTTTCAAAATTCAGCAATCACCAATAACTGTGTCTAGTTTGAACTGAGCAGGGTATATTATTTTATTTATCATTTGCATAAACTGTACCTGCAAAATTGGGACTCCACAGATTTGTTCCTGTACATTTTCTTTGAATTAAGGAACAGAATGAATCAATATTTGCTACGGAATATGGTTAATCTGTCCAAAGTTGTATGTAAGGATAGGAATAAAGATTTGACAGTGATGCCTATACCAGTTAACAACAGCTGCTGATTTTTTTCGGGAAGAAGTATGAAAACGGTGTGCTGGCATTCTTCTGTAAGTTTTACTTGAAGAATCATAAAAACTCTGGCAAGCCAGAACTTTACATACACACCGATACCACAAAACTAAGATATAAAAGCCATTTATTCAAAAAAATGTGGTGGTGTCAAATCACATACACAAGCCAATATTGAGCTACAAACACAGACCAAACAGTTCTATAAACAGAAATTGGAGTGTTCATATACCATAGTACCTGAAAAAGACCGTTAATAAAAAGGAGTCCATAAGTATTTCATTTCATTTTTTCTATATGGCTCCTTGCTGAATGTCTTTGCCTAAGTTAGTGTACACTGAGCCAGAGGTAGAGTCCCAAGTAAAGCATCTAATGCCTCAGGGCTCCATTAAAAACCTTTATTCTTCTAAACAAAAGGAAAGTCTAGTCTATAGTTTTCTGTATGACACTGAAGTAAAGCCTCTTTGCTTGAACAGTACGGCATTCCCAAGCGCATTTGGCATTAACCTAGATTGGGACTGTGCTTTGTGGAACCACCTCAGTTCTCCTCCCCTTCAGACTCCGACTCTAGAAGAGAAGAGAGTAAAACACTTCATGTAGGTTGCACACAGACACTGATGTGAGTAATTCTGTAAAAATAAGATAGCCTTCCAAAATGAAAACGAAAATTTTCACCACACCTCATCGTTCCTAGGAAAGGTTGGCAGATCAAACAGAGCAAACAAGAAAGAAACACACAGCTTCAGGAGATGAAGGTTTGCTCTGCTGCCCTCCAGGGTGGAGCTCTTCATTTACAGATCCGTCACTAAAATTTTCACCATGTTGCTATGAATGATTCTGGTCCTCATCTACAGAGCCCCACAACGTGTACGTGAGCTGAGTTTAATAAAGGATCAGCATTATTTACTCACTCATCTAATCTCTATGAGGAGATTGTACTGCTCTCATCCAGGAAGCACCCTTAAAACTATTTGCTTTGCAAGTATCAATCAGCATCACCATGCAGCCTTATCTAGAAAGCCTAAGTGGTGTTGGGCTACAGGAGGTACGAAACATGTAGAAACCAAATTTTTTAATGATTTTTATAGCATAAGATAAAGTTCATTTAGTAATAGAAGCAGAAGAAGTAGAGGTAACCTAGAAGCAGGAATACACATGCTGGTTTTGTAACCTACAGCTACTTTGCATCACATTGTATTTCTGTGTTCACCTGACAGGAAAGGGCTCACTGCCAACAAATATTACACCATAGATCAGATTTCTGAGAGCAAACATGGTCTGCGTGTCCTTACAGAAACATTTTGTCTCCATTTGTACTGGACTTTGTAATTAAGGACATCTGGCAGAGGGGACATGCAGGAAAGGATAAAAATAAAGAGCAGCCGAGGCATACAAGCAGAAAATTAAAAACGGGGGAAAAAAAAAAAAAAAAAAGGCTTAATTAGACCAAGCTTGCCCATCCAAAATCTCAAGTGTGAAAGCACTGAAAAAAAAGCTTAATTAGACCAAGCTTGCCTATCCAAAAATCTCAAGTGTGAAGGCAGCTGCCATTTTTATACTGCTACCTGAACATGTGAATTGCTGCTAAGTTTTATCTATTCCTTGTCACTAGTACATTTTCTCTCCAAGTTTATAAAATTAATTATATTAAATGGATGCAAATGGACCCTAATAATTCTATCCCTATCTATTACACATGGATTTATATTCCCAACTGATGGGGAATTCTTTTTCCATGCAAAAAAAGGTAACTTATTCAGTGGAAGTATTTTCCTATCAAGAACATGAGGAAAACCAAGCTAGGGACTAAAGAAACCAGTTCCCCTTCTAAATAACCATTTGAAAGCAGCAAATACAGACCACATAATGTTAACCTGACCATTCAGCTAAGGCCAGTTTCAGGAGCCAGGATGCAGACAAGCTCATGCTATGTTCCATTAAACATGACAATAGCAAAAAGGCACTGAGACAGAAAACTGTGTGGCTGCAGGTGTTAGCACAAGGTACTTCATGCTGTCATCAGTGCAGAGTTCCTCCCTGCAGAAGCTAGAAGAGTTTATCTATAGACAAGTGGTACCCAACGAATAAAGGACTTCACAGGAACACCATAATCACTAACAAAGCAGTGAGTGTTGTTAGGCTTAGGCATGCCTGGAAACAATTGCCTGCTATTTGAGTCCTGAATACTTCATATCCTGATACACTAAAACGTGAAAAAAAATTGTTTTGCATAGAGACTACCACAGTTCTTCAAATAAACCCATACCTTCTTCAGCGTTTTGCAGCCACTCCACAAATTTCTTCATCTGGTCAAGAAAAACACTTTTGCCTTTAGCAACATGTGCTTCTTTATACCACTTGAGGATAGCTTCTTCACTCAGAACATCAGCTGAAATACAGATCAGTGTTTGTAAAAAAAAAAGTATTTTTTTAGATATTGTCAGATTTCAAACGTGAGAGGAGAAAGATTTTTTAAAAACAGTATAAAGCTAATACGATTGCAGTGGAACAAGCTTTGCATGATCTATATTAGGCTACAAATACAGAATATTTGATGCATATAATGGGTTCCAGATGCAATAAAATGTGTAATGTATTAGACCAAAAATAAAGTATCAAACATTGTGCTTCTGTCAAGAAGAGTTCTTTATTCATCTGTCTTAAATATACGACATAAGATTGCTGGATAAAAGAAATATAATAATCAGCCTGCACATCTTGGAAGTTACCACTATAAGAATTATCATGCTTTTTCTTGCTGTTGTATCACAGAATTGTGCATGGTTCTAGAAGTCTGAAATGACAGACAGCTCCTGATTGAACACTTAAGAGACAGCCAGTAGGGATTTTTTGCAATCATTTCCCCCTAAAGGCCTTATATTGTTTTTAGCTACTAAGTTTTAAGGTCACTATTCAGACCACCCATTCAATTGGCTTGGATGGACAGCACAGCTGACATTTTTATGTCAAGCATCAGGAACAAAATAGCTGTCAGTTAGGATATGTGAGGTTGAATACAATTCAGAATAAAGAAATACTAATAAATAGCAAGGACACTTATTGTTACCAGCATATGCAAATTTAGGTCTAGCAACAGACCTCTAGCTCCAGGACAAAGCTCCTGTGATCCAGCCAAGCCAAGCATCTCTGTAATTGATGGCTGTGGAGGCAAAATCTGGGATCCACAATGGCATTTTGGCAGTTATGTAATACAAGAGGCAAGAACAACCAACAACATCAACAACAACAAAAAAATCAAACTGTATTTGTTCTATAAAAAGACTAAAGCTTTCTACACCTCATTAAAATTTCCATTCCTTTTGTCTTTGAACAAACTACCCTCCCTGCTCAAAATCAACACATTTATGTACTTCACTGCTTCCCTGAGCTTCTTGGTGCTGTGCCACTCACTGGGCATTTGCTTGCCAAGGCACCAACCCTGACCATCACCTTCTGCTTCAGCCTAAAGTTAGAGCAGATGTGGCAGGGAAGGGAAGAAGACAAACTGAAACAAATGACACTAAAACCCCAAAGCATCTGATCAAATGAGACAGAGGAGACACATTTCACATATGCTGTTGAATAATAAACAGATGGAAGCAACCAGGGATACGTTTGAACTTAATCAAAACTATTCCAAGACATTCAGCAGTAACTGAATATGAAATCTCCCTGAAAATTAGGAATTTAGTAAGTGCACATGACTGGAAATTACCTTGTCTCTCAGGCACTTTTCCAAAATAAAACCTCTTTTGCAGTTTACTGCAGCTGACAGTAATGCTGAGAAAATGCAGGGAAAACAGGACTGAGCTGGCTCTAGGCTTTTTTCTGTACATGTAAATTGTGCTTAGTGAACCTACAAGAGGCACAAACATCCACCATCTTCCTGAAATCACAACCTGTCACAATGAACATTTTCTCCAGTGTTACAGAAACGCTGGAGACAAGAAAGAGGTTTTGAACATGTTGCATTAAATACTTGCTGGTAATTCTTAGCAGCAGCTCAAAGGCATTACATGCAAAAGTATTTAATGAATCTGGATTTTAATTTAGCATACCTGAAAATATTTCACATGGACTCATGAACCCGCAGTTTAATGTAAAAGTGCATGTGAAAAGATTACATTTACCTCAGAGTCCTGAAGTTCACACAACTACATCTGCAAAATTACCCAGGGTATGACACATAACGACAGGCAAAGAAAATCAGGAGAGATTTCAGGAAAAAAAACCCCAACAACCAAAAAAACCCAAGCAGGGCAATCCTGTCCCCAGCTCAAGCTCTGGGGCACTGTGGGCATTCACAAGTATGAAGCTGCTGTATAGAGGTGCTGAAGTCCTTTGCTGCATGACAGGTCACATTACGATACTGTACAAGGAAGCACCTCCAGGTAGGCACATAGCTCACTTCAAAAGTAACAGGACTTAAGTCTGGGTTTTTTTTAATTTGAAGCCCGTAAGCTCAATGGTTTTGTTGCCAAAAGGAAAAGTCCCATTTCTCCCTCCCTTCCCAAAACCCTAATCTAGTAAAAGCAGCATGTAATCTCACTGTGTGCCTCAAAGACTAAAACATTCGCAAGTCTGGAAGATGAAAAATTTGCCTGTATTTATCTCTATGGCAGTAAACCTCCTACCTTAACAGAGATGAACAAAATTCCCTGAACTACAAAAAGGACAACTGCAACGCTCTTTTAATTTCTGAGCAATATGAGGTGCAATACATTCATGCCTCCGGTGCTCATAAAGGATGGCATTCTCCCACCAGCACAAGGATGCTCAATTCAACATTCAACATCACGATGCTCATCATGCAGGACAGGGTGTAGTTAATCATACCTCTAAGTTGCTTTGAAGCAGTGGGAAGGGAAAATGGAAGGAGGATGAAGGGAATGACTCATTTTGTATATATATAGTTATTCCCCATTGAAGTTGATTATAGATATATTTTAATGGCTGAAGCTGAGCACTGCGGTTTGTGGGCGTGTGCACATCATTTTCACTGCAGTCCCAGGTGATGTCAGCCCCAGAGAGCCGCTTTTCCTGCAGGTGCAGCCAACTGCCACTCAAACCACCCACAGCCAGAGCCTCCAGGGACGTCCCTCATGAAAGGGAGAAGCTGCAGAGCACAGAGACTCAACAGCCCAGTCTCTTTTCTTCAGGCTTAACTGGAAAAGTTACTTCAAGTTTAGGTCTCAGCTTTGCACTCAATCACCCGGTTCAAATGAATTTCTGCTTTTAACTCAAACCACATAGCCATGGGCAGTAAAGGGAAAAGCACACCCTGGCAGCTGCCAACACAGTCAATCTGCAAAATTCAACTTTATTGCAGCTAAGTCAGCTGGGAGAACAGAGCCTTCAGACAAGGGTTCTTTCAATGCAAGGAATGTCCCCCACAGCCCAGTTAAGGCCTTTCTAGTTTGTTCTGGGTTTTTCCCAGGAAAATTTTGCATCAAGTACCACAATGAATAATGAAGATATTTAAAGAAAATTGCGATCCATCAAAAAACAGAACCCCTGTATGAAGTGGAACTTTAAGATTCCATTCTTCTAAGTGTTTCCTGCAGAGTTTGAGAATCTTTGTTAGTCTGCATCATTTGGTTGCTGTATCTCTGTACTGCAAAAGAATATCTCTGAGGCCAATTATGCCTCAAACCAGAGCCCTACTTCACGTGTACTTGCAATCAGCTATTTCTTCTTGTATTTTGTAAATGTGGTCTTGAATTCTAATGAAAAAGTACACAGAGGCTTTGTGTTTGCCATTCAAAGGGTGAGATTCTGATCCTCATTAAAGGAATGATCATTAATTTCAACAGTGTCAAGATTTCACAATTGAAATTTCAAGGACAGACACAAACTAAAAGAAAGGGGATCAACAGGTGAATATAATATATAGCATGTACTCCAGTAACAATAGTGCTTATTTTACCAACAGTTGAGGGACACACTGCAACACAGAAGGAACTAACGAATAACATATATCTTACAATGCTAGCAAGGAAACCAGCAAATTTACTGAGTGCCCCTCAGAATTCAGCAATTCTTATTCTCCAGCTGGCTTTTAGATCTTGGTCAAAATGCAGCTGTCAGATTAACAATTGTACTGGCTTTAAGTGAAAACCAGAGGAGCAAGATCATAGCCAGGGATCAGTATAGAACTGGACAGTTATATTTTTTGCTATACTGTCTCAGGAACACAAGGGTGGAATAATGATGATGATGATGTCAACAAGCTTTAACTAACTACAGAACTGCTTATTCAAATTATACCTACAAGCTGGTAAGTAGCTGCTGCTACTTAAGGGAAAATAGGGCTTGGGTTTACATTGGGGAAAAAATGGATGCTCCTTCTTGTTTAGAGACAGAAGAAGAAATAAAAAAAATCAGCACCACAGGCTTTCAGGATCTTCTAGGTGCTAATGAGTCCCAGCTGTCAACATGTTTAGGTATTTCCAGGTAATTCACAGGAAAGTAATCCAAGGGCTATTTTATGATGGAAATATGGAAAGCATTGAGATACAAGATGTTGGGCATGTTGATGAGAGTAGTCATAGAACTAAATTAGTCAAAGCGTGACTGGCATTAGGTGCCTATCATCACTGCTGACTATTTTTATGCCCAGGAAGCACTCCCTCATAATGAGTAACAAGCAACAAACTGTCCACGTTCATGCTGGTACAAAGCTGCATTTTTATCTGCCCATTCACAGATACTCAGATACCTTTATATGTCACTAGATAAAGTTCATTAGGGACCCTGAAACCTCTCTAGATCTTGTGCATGTTACACTGAAGAACAACAGAAAGGGGAGCAAGGGTGTGTGCTGTTCCCTCACCACTGACACAGCCAGTAACAGCTTTAGGGGGCTTTTTTCCTTGACTATTAGGGAACAGAAGATATGCTGTCATTGAGAAGTTATCTAAACAAAGCATATGTCTCTAAAAAGACTTGATGGCCTGTTTCTAGCAGATAGATATGAACTGGGGAGAAGGAGAGGGTGAAATCTACCAGCACTGAAACAAAGAAGAGGTAGGCAGCATAGCACTGCATAAGCCACACCATTAGCCATTAAAGCTCAAAACAGTCATGAAGAAGAAACAGGAATTGAAGGTCTAGTCCTCCCAGAACCTTCCGTGGTTGACAAAGTAGCATGTCCTCACAGAAAGGATACTGTTTAACTCCAAAGCTGCCAAAACCAGATGGAGCTGATGCTCCCTGCATCCAGCATCCAGCAGGGCCCTATGGCAGTGTGGCTGTAAGGTCAGGCAAGCATTTGGCAGCAGGCAGCAGGTCTGTCAAACAGGGCAGATCCAGCTTCAGCCTAAAGAGGGCCAGGAAGGGCTGGCAGCTGTGCTGCCGCATGACTGCATCAGATGGCAGAGGCAGGTGCTGCAGCACGCCCACCCCAGATATTCCAAGCAGGAATGCAGGCACAGCAAGTACTGGACAGACCACATGGTAGCTCCAAACACTCCTCTAGACACCATGTGAATCCTAAACAGTATTGTGGCACCTGTAGTGCTGAGGCTGAAGTCTTCTCAGCTCCCCAAACAAGCCTGCCCAAGTAATCTCCAGAGTCAGAACAAGAGCACGTGAGGTGAGCAGAGCAGATGGGAACTAGGTTCTTCAGGAATGTTAAGTTTAATGTACAATTCAGTGATTTATTTTCTTTTTAATTTTTAAATGCTTTGGAATGTCAGGATTGCTCTTGCAGGCCAACACAGTAATGAAGCTACAAAAATTCTGAAGGCAATCCTACACAAGATTATTTCTGGTTTGCCCAGCAATTATGCTCTGAGCATACAGCAATTACGCCTCTCATTCACCATGTCCGAAGCAAATGTTCTTTCCCAAGAAAACTGAAGTGACTGCTGCAGCTTGCAGCTTCAAGTTGTTCTACAGTTATTAATAGTATTTACAAATTGTAGAATTTGAGGGTAGAAGGACAAGGTGCATTGCTTTTTCATTTATCACTGAGGGCATGGTATATTGAAAGGATAGAAATAAATTCACATGACTCACTTCCTTCTGCAGCCATGAAATTATTTTAACAGTTGGAACTCATTTGCCTTGAACACGTACCTGGACTCAACAGGGTGAACAAAGATCAACATTGGGTTTCTACTCCTGCTGATTTTTCTCCTCCAACTATTTATAGCAAGAACGTCAGAACAAACTGTTTGGCACCCACCCATCACATGCAGTGCAAGACCATTAGTCTCTATGACAACCCGATCAGAATAAACTTGTGAAAAAGTCAATTTCACAATAAAAATGAAATCCATCAAAACTATAGCACCTGCAAAAATTTGGCAGGAAAAGAAGAGTAAGAAAAGCTCCTTCTGGTAGGGAGTGAGTCAAAAAAACCTCCAACTCCAAACTCCTGAAAAAAATCTTCTGTTAAGAGGGTTTGCACTTTCAAGGTTTCTTAAAACCAAGCTCTGATCTACTTTCAAAATCTGCCAGAAATTCATAGAAATTTCTTCCTAGAACTGGTTTTGTACAAGGACTAAACTGCATTTGAAGTGACTGGACAGTGCTTGATCCTGCTCATGCTTCTTGAATATGAGATGAAAGCAACAGAGGGAGAGCAGGGCTTGCTTGTTTTGGCTTTTCCTGCTGCCACACACTCCTTTGAACTATTGAAGCATTCCAGAGTTCAACACCAACACAGCCTTCTCATATGCACTGCCTGGTGAAACATCATAGGAGAGTGGTTGACACTGAGAATTCAAGCAGAAAATACAATAGTGGATTATACACTTTTACCTTTATAAAAGAGTACCACTATCTTCTGAAAGGCTTTCATGAAGTGGATGTTGTCATAACAGTACTCCTGCACCTTCTGGAGTAGGATCAACTCTGACTGGCCTTGAGTGCTGAACACAGCAAGCAGGGGGGCATATTGCTGAAAGGAAGAGAGGATAAAAATCAAAATGCATTCAGTATACTTAAAAATAAACTTCTTTAGAATAAACATAATGAATTTCATCCTTGAAAATGTTCTACTGAAACCTTAGATTTACTTGCACACTGCATTTTCTAAAACACATACAGTGCAGATACACAAAATCCATGATTTTTTTGTAGCATGTCCTGCATGCTGTAAACTAAAGTTCAGTACCACTTAGTTACTGGATTCTGTAAAATCAATTTATAAAGCCCACAATCTGGCATTACTTCTGTCATACATTTCACAATGCAGCATTCTGTTCATTCAGAAGTGATGCTTTACAGATGTTCATAACCTAAGACATCCTAGGATGAAATACATGAAAAAAAGTCTCTAGTTTCACAGGGGTTTTAGAAGTCCCAGGAAACTGAAATAAAGTAAATTCTCCCAAGTTAATTGTAATCAACTGTCCTTATTTTTTCTCATTACCACAATCAAGAATATCATGGCACTCTTTGGTAAATGGCAACATTTTCCAAGCACAGTATTAACTGCTAATGTTACTCTGACAAGACAGTAGTGGTACATTTCATTGCCTTTTCCTGGAGTTTATTAATGTAATAAAAAATAAAGCAAAAGCTTATTTATTATGCAATTTTCAGCTCTTATTTCAGATCTTAAACTAAAAATTGCACATACCTTTCCTTAAAAGATAGTGTTTATATCCATATCTCTCAAATTTCCTGTCATCTTAGCCTGTGATGAGTCCAGCTAAGACTGCAATCTTAAATTTAAGGTAATATTATGAGCATTTTTCAGAGTTGAAATTAAATTACCTATGATCTTCAGAGATCCTAACCAAATATACATTGCATGTTACTATTTCATCTGCTCTTGCACTAATCAGCTCAGCCTTTCTTCCGAGCCTTCAGCAACCCTCAGTTCACATTCTCCAGCTGGATTTGCAGTGGCCTGATATCACAGATTTCTGGTCTGAGTTACCAGGGCTGCTGCTGGTCTTAGTCAGGTGACAAACCACCCATCACCCACAGCACCAATGGGCATGTTTTAAAAGTACACTTCAGCACCTCCCTGCAAGGGCCTAAATCCCGAGGCTTTTACTCAATATGGTCCATGGAAATAATTACTAAAACACACAAAAATCAACTGAAATTTGAAAGGTTGTTCTAAAAAGTGTTTTGCAATAATTTTCAGCTATTTAAGAGAACACAAAATCACAATAGCAACGAGCAGCTCAGTGGGCTGATGGTATTTAGTACTTCTGGAAGAAACTCCCTTTAAATGGTTGATATAGCTAACACCAGAGGCCAAGTTTTTCCACTCCTGGCAGAGATATAGCCACATCTTTAGAAACAACATCAGTGCTTTGGTAAGAGCACTGAAAATCTTGTGAAGGCTGTGAGTAGCTCTTTTTCCCTTTTTAGCCCTTGTTGCATTAGCTGATATCAAGGCAAATTGCAGGGAGGCAGAGCAATAAACAGTGCAGTTGGTTTATTTAATACTCTCAGCAGAACTCACCCCCATCCACAGGTTTGTGAGGTGCTGCTGTCTATGAACATTAATAACATCTAATAAAAATCCTGTGTTTTCAGTTTGGAAGTAAATTGGCTTCATTTTGCCACATCTGACTTTATCCCCTTCACATTCCTCCCTCACTTCTCAACTGGTACAGGCTCATAGTTAGGAGTTTCACAAATGCCTAACTGATTTAGGAACCTACTTTTCACTGCTTGCTGAGCAAGTGGCATTATTTTTCATCATGTAAGGGAGCAGGGAGTCAGCATCCACACTGTTCTGAAGCTCATCAGAGCCTTGCCTCCAGTGAGAATAGTCTGGAAGATTCTCCTCACCCATGGAGAACATCTCTGCACTGGAGGCAGCCTAGCCACTAAGCCCCAGTGTCACAGTGAGGTTACAGGGACATTTAAGGAGCTTTTTCTGTGAGATGCAGGGTTGAACAGCTTGCCCTGTCTCTTCCTGAGGTCAGCTCCTGCTGGTCCTGCCATATGGATGGCACACATGACTTTTACTGCACCGCCTGAGTATGCTGGTTCATGGCTGCCTGCCTCAACCCTGCCAATTAGGTAGCCCCCCATCCAGCAAGGATTTTTAAGACCTGTAAACTAGGTCAATACTCTGTGTTCTGACATCTTTTCAGAGGTGCCTTGTGTACAGCTTACTGAAAGAATCTGGTAAGTGATTTGCTTTGTGAAAGTTACCTGTCAGCTAGAGCCATACAAGAACACATACACCATCTGACATGTCACACATCAAGTATGTATTTATACATATCTCAATCACAGCAACAGGTCAAAGCAACTCCCTGTTTCCTGGGATATAGACAACACACAGGAGGGCAGAGAACTGAGCTCTCTATCATCCTAACACTGTTAAGCCACTTTCTGGAGTTGGCTCATATATTGAGGTAGCTAAGAGCCCTAAGAGCAGGATCCAAGATCTGTCTCTATCTATCCTAAGAGGAAGGATATGAAAAATGCTGTTATATTTTTGAAGACCAAACTGTTAAGAAGCAGCTATCAAAGTCTAAACTGCTATTTCTATTGCTTCTATTAAAATCTTACCCCTGAGTGCAAATAGTAAATACCCCACAAAAATTTTCCTCACGTTTTAAAAGTGGATGCACCTAGATAGATGCCTAACTTATATAGGCAAGATGCCTTACCTAATTCATTGGGGATACATACATAGGTGATGGATTGGGTCAGCGAAATGCACAGGACTAAACATCCAGTCAACAGGATTTGTACAAAACCAGCTATGTTTCTCTTTTCCCAGAGTTCAAATATTCCAGAAAGTATTGTTAATTTGCCCTGCAGTACTAGACAATAAATCTCAATGAATACTTTGTTACAACTCAAAGAGAGATAATCAAATTTTACATCAAAAGAACAAGAAAAACAATGTCTCTCCTCCTTCTGGAAACTATCTTTGTCTTTCTCCTGCTGTTTGAGCCACTTGAGAAAACTTGAAGGCAGCATTCAGTCTTACCATCAAAGACTACACAATATCCTAAGCGACTGCATTTCTAGGATTACTGATTGGGAAACCAAATTCAGACAAATTGACAGCAGCAGTAGGAGCTAAACCAACATGGGAACACCCAAGTATGGAGAGACATCCAATACGAAGAAAGATCTACTTTACCATAAAGAATAAAGCCCAGATTGCTTCTGTTCCAAGGCAAACCATTGAAGCCCTGGCTATGAGGGAGGATTCTCCTAGTCATAGATAACCTGCTTAAAAGGACTAAGTCTGCTGAAAAGTCTCTGCTCTCAGATCCAGTGTCTGGCACTGCACAGTTACTTCAGACTTAGATGAGGAACACTGATGATGGCAGTGATTAATGCCTCTGCATTGGTTTTGTGCTTCTTTTCTATCCCAAGGTCTTCAGAGTAGCAACATGCAATGGTGGTACTCCAGTACTGCAGCCCATCTTTCTATGTATTCGGTTCCCTCATCCTCAAGGTCAGTAGCTCTGAATAACCACACTGTGTGTACATGCAGTCCCAAGCCAGTTCCTGGCTTATCACTTGACAAGTCACTGAGCATCCAGCTACCACAGCCAACACCAGCAAGAACCAATTCACAGATCCTGGCCTCGGCATTCCTGCCTGCATCCATCCAGCGCTCTGCACAGCCAGCACAGGTGCCACCTCACCATCCTTCCAAAAGGTCTTTGCTTCTGGCAAAGACATTGCAAAGGCAGCTCCCTGCAGGCTTACTAGTCAGGTCTGAGCAGGCTGAGTCCCAGCAGTTGCTTTAGCCCTGCCCCAGTGCAAGGAGCCTCTCAGGGACGTGACACCCTGGGAAAGCACAAGGAAGAGGTGCTCAGGCTGTGACCCCCTTGGCTTGCAGTGGGACTCGAGGCACTCAATGATCTGAACTACCTCAGTTTTGCTTCCATTTGACTGAAGTCAGACTATACACAATGCTTGGTATGCTCAGCATCAGCCTTCAAAAATCTAAATCTCCTGGATCTAAATAGGTAACAACTTGACAGCCAAAGAATGCATTCTGTGAATTCACAGCTTTCTTCTCATCTTCACCCATGCACACACCTTCAGATGTTTGAGGGCCTGCTCTGCAACCAGCTCTTCTTTCTTGTTCCATTCCACAGCATTCATGACACAGGTCCAAAGGAGACCAATCACTGCTGGCTCTGGCAGCTCATTTCTTTTCATTTCCTCTTTTACATAAAGTACTACCTGGAGAAGGAAATAAGGAACATTTCCAATGAACCTGAAATGATGCTGATTTTCCAAATACTTGCAGTCATTTACAACACCGTGGTGTAGAAGTATTAAGAAACAAAATTAGAACAAGATTTTGTCCCTCTCCTCTAACCTAACAGTTAATGCAGTTAAAGAAAATACATTTTCAAGGATAAATGAGTGAAAACCCCCGCAACCCACAGACAACTACACTTGGAAATCCATAGGATATTTGGTTGCTTTAGTATTAAGCACAGAGTGAACGGATTAAAATTAAATAAATAATTAAATTAAAATAGTTTAAAGAAAAACAGAGGAAATCTGTTCCTCTCTACCTAATGCTGATTTAAGTCTTTGATTATCATTATATAAACAGAAAATTGTAAAAAAACCACTTTTACCTCCTTAATTGGGCATTCCTGAGAGAGACGTTCTTGTAGTTCTTTTTGAAGTTCTTTACGAGTCCCCAGAGACTGCTGAACTCTAAGGAAATCTGAGAGTTCTTTTAGACCTGCTTCAGTAAAATACTTGGCAAAATGGTCCACATTCTGCCGGTTGGCTGGAAATAGTTCCTAAAAAGACAGGAATGCTCTCTGCTAAATAACCAACTATGACTCTTGACTGAATGGAAAAAAACATTTTTTAAGAATGAACAGTGGGAGTGAACTGTTACTTCACTTAAAACACTGCTTGCATCCACACTGGAAAAGTCAACACTTTGTTCATATTGCAGTGTTTCACTGCAGGGGAAGGAAAAAAAGTCCAGTTATGCAAATAAGCTAGCACCCACTCCACGTGAAGTGCATGTAGTTATGAATAGCCATGAGCCAAACATGGCACTTAAAACAGTCCTAAGAGGAACCATACTTTTTCCAGACTCCAAGAGTCTTGCAGGGAAAGAAAGGAATACATGGCAAAGCCATTATAAGCAAAGCACATTTATCAGGCCCTCCCAGTGCACCCCCACATTTAAGAAAAATACATTCAACAATAAACAAGTGGCCCAGGCACCCTGGCCTACCACTAATGCATCATTTAACAAAAATCACAAAATCCACTATATACTGTTAACATTAACTCCTGTAGGCATTTCTAATTAAAAGACACTGTCAATTTATGAAGGTCCAGCTAGAAAACTAACTAACTTTTCTAACTCATAAAAGTTAAAATTATTCTTAAAAATCACTCTAGCAAATGCCCCATCTTGGAAAGCATTCAATGGCATTTGCTTACCATCCATTCTAGGTGTCTTAATAATGATCTGTGAGATAGATAGTACTTCTTCTAACAAAGAAGCTAGAGACTGTCCATCTATCTACTTAGTGACTAATGAAATTAAGAAACTTTCATGGAGACATCTATGCTAGGCAACATCATCTGATACTTTACAGTTGTTTAACAGAGCAGAGTAATAAGAGCCAACAGCTTAAAGTCTAAGTCCCTCAAGCATGAAATAGAAATAATATGCAGTTTTCTTCCCTGCCTTCCCCCCAACCCCCCAATAAATAGTGTAATTAGCTCATTTCCCAGCTTAATGGCAAATTATTTACGACCTGGACACTTAAAATCAAGTACAAATTGAAGAGATGAAGGAGTGTGGGAAGCTCCTTACTTTAGAAAGATACTTGATTAATTATATATTACTGAGGTAGAAACAGGAAATACTGCTGAGTCTCCAGGCAGTACTACACAGGATGTGTATTTGACTGCATTATCACAGCAGCAATCTTTCTGAGGATTGAAAAACCCCAAATGATTTTCAGAAAGACACTGGGAGAAAAAGGCACATGAAATTGCTAAATATTCATATATTCTCTGAACATCTTGCTAGAAACCTAGAACACAGGTTTTGAATCCTAATGCTGAAAGTATCCTTCATTGTATCTACTAGGTCTGCTGTCACCACTGCAGGACCATTTATGCTACCTAGATGGCTACTGCTGCAGAAAACTACCTTACTATTCGTTTACTATACTATTTAAACACTGCTGCTTCAGAAACTTACATTCTAATAACTCCTTATACTTTATATACCATTCACAAAAGGAAAACATATTTAAAGAAATAGAGCTCCTCATGCCCATTTGCTGGTAAGTTTTGTTAGCAGTGGTAATTAGTGGTTACCATTTATTTAATTCTCAAGCCCCATATATACAGTCTCTCAGAAGGCATCTGACTACAGGAAAAATAGAGACAGAATGTAAAAACATGTGATACTTAATATTCCTGAACCTGTATCAATGCTACAGCCATAACAATATTGCTGTGTTTCAAAACATTTTAGAAACTAACAGAGTCTGAGGGGGAGTTAACATGCTTACAGCAAACTACCATCTGCATTTCATTTCCTTCTTTTTCCCAGGGAGAGATAAAGATTATTGAAAATATATTGTACTTACTAGCAATCTCTTATCGAGGTTGGCTTTTCTTAAAGCAGAGGTAACAGAATTGGCATCTTTCTCTGCCATCCATGCTTTAAAAAGCTTTACAGCGAAAGAGGCTGCAATCCCTATTAGAGAAAAGAACAAAACATGTTTCAGCAATTTTCAACATAAATTAGAGTTGACTATAAGAAGTTGAAGGTTACAAAAAAGTCACAAGACTGTGGAGTGAAAATACATTTATGACAACAGAAACAAACGTTGAGCTGAAAGGCCTATTTTTTTCTTTAATGCAAAATTAGTTTTCTGAATTATGCTAGATTGCTTGAAAATCTTTTCATTTGGTATTGCGCATCTCCATTCAGTTGTTCACAGATTTTCTTTGGAATTATTTTTCCTACATTCCCAATTCACAGACTGAGTACAATGCAGAAGGAAAAATTATGCCTTAAATCAATAGGAAACAAAGGCACAAAACAATAAAGGATAATCAGGAACAAGAACTAAGAAAACATATATTCAAATGCTTTTTTAGCAAATTCTGGAATAGGGTTAAATAACTTCACAACTTCAAGGTAACTGATTGTACTATGTCCTCTTAGGAGACTCTTAGTAGCTAGTTGTACCAGGCACAAACATTATTGTAAGTGAAAAAAAAATCCTTCCTTGAGGCACAACTTAGTATTTTGTGTATTAAATCAAACAAACTCTACCTCCACTAGCTGTAGATTTCCCAGGGGAGTTAATAAACCATTAAGCTCACACCTCCTATTTCCTAGAGCTGCACCACCACCACAACTGCTCCAGATTCTCTCCTGCAAGTGCAGGGAGCTGAAGGAAGCTGCAAGGCCTTGGAGGTGGAGCTCATAGTGAAGGAAGGTCACCTGTAGGTCAGCTATGATTCTCCACACATACCAACATCAGGGCTACTGAAGGCAGTGATAATGGTAATGAATAATGAAAAGCACAATCCTGTGCTACAGCTGGCCACAGTAGTTTTCTGTCTCATCTCCAGAGAGTCTAGAAGCTCTTAGAGCTACATGGGACCTACTGGTGAGAAGGAGCTTCATCACTCTTAGCCACTTTATAGATAGATGTTCATAATTTTAATTTCTAGGATACTTTGACTAAACGAGTCACCAAACAAGAACAGAAGAGACTATTACCAGACCACTGTAGAATTCACTGACAGTCTTCACACATCTCGACTGTTATGATAGTTTTGGCAGTTGTAAGATGTGATACTTAGAGAAGTACTGTACAGAACCAGGGATGCACAATGCCATGCCAAGAGAGGCCTGCAAATACTTCTTTGGGCTTGTTTTACATATTGGACATGATGCAGCAATCCTAAGAGCTGCAAGTGGACTAATCAAGATTCACAAAGCCTGGTCAACCAAGCAGATGACTTAGGCATAACTTCCACCTGCAAACACATTTCAACATATCCATGTTCCTATGCACTCAATACCAAAACTGAATGGAATGGTCTCTGTCACCAAACATTGTCCCAATACACATATCCTAGACACCTTTTTGCAGTTTTGGCTTAAAACAAAGTAAGTTTTATGCCAGTATTAGTATTAGAGGGTGTGCTGTTTTCAGGTGGGGTAGAGTTAATTTTTTTCAGAGTGGCTGTATAGGGCTGTATTTTGGATTTATGCTGAACACGGGGTTGGTAATACAGATATGTTTTTGTTATTGCTAAGCAGGGCTTACACAGAGCCAAGGCCTTTTCTGCTTGTCCAACTGCCAAGCTGGCAAGGAAGCTGGGAGGAGACACAGCCAGGAAGGTGATCCCAGCTGACCACAGGGATATTCCAGACTGTATGACATCATGCTCAGTATATAATGCAAGGGGAAGAAGCAAGAAGGGAGTAATATTTTAAGTGATGGCTTTGTCTTCCTAAGTACCCGTTAAGTTTGATGGGGCCCTGCTCTCCTGGAGGTGGCTGAACACCTGTCCATGGGAAGCAGTGAACCAATTCCTTGTTTTGCTCTGTGTGTGCAACTTCTGTTTTTCCCATTAAACTGTCTTTATCTCAACCCATGAATTCTCCAGCTTTTACTCCTCCCATTCTCTCCTCATCCTTCTGGTGTGGGAGTGAACAAGAGGCTGTGTGGGGCTTGACTGCAGGCTGAGATTACACCATGACAGAGGTGGTTGTTCTACACTACCCACATATTTTCAAACTTGTTTCTCATTTACAGCCCAAATTTATCACTGGGCTGTTCCTATACTCTATGCACGTGCTGCCACCCTTTTCCTTTAAACAGCTCTTCTCCTTTTGTTTCCTTTGTTTTTTCCTCCTTATTTGCAGAAAGTAATTCCAGACATTTATTGACTAGCCCCATTAGCTGCTTTTTGCATTTCCACTACTTTGCCAGCACAGGGAACAAGATTCCACCACCACCTAGATCTTTCTGTCTCTACTACAGGTATGTCAGCAATCCATGAAAATATTATGCGTTGCATCTGTATATAACAGTGAAAGTAATGACAACACTGAAATAAGATAATCTAAAAATAAAGTAGGTATTTGCACTCAAACTAGATAGATCTCCTGTCCACCCAGTCTTATCTCACTTTCAGCCATTTCTCAGGCAGTGTTACAAATCCCATGCTGATCAACAACTCCCTCAGCTCACCTAATTATTTCCTCGTTTATTTTAACTTCACTTGCCTGTGGCTTTTTTTTTTGTAAATCAAAGAAATCTTCAAGTTTATTATTCATGTATGATCTACTTCTTTTGCCTTGCTATGTTCCCCATTTTTAAACTACCTTTGCATCTTCAATTATTCTTGCATAAAATAGATACTGACTGAACAATCTTTCTTTGAATGCAGTTACAGATGCATTTTTAGTATATATAAGGCAAGAACTATATGTAAGCTCTGACAAAAGCTTAGGGGTCCTAGAAATATAAGTTCATAATGCAAATAAGAATTGTATCCTTAAAATGCTAATTTAAAATATAACAATTTCCATGATTTTTAAAAAATTGGGTTTTTCAATGTCTCTTGTCTTCCCAACTAGGAAGACTTTCATTTAAACACATTGCAGACAATCACCCTAAAAACATGGATTAGTGCTTTTGTTTGAGATTTTTCCTAGTTTAATTCTGATTCCAAAAGCCATGAGTGATGACAGTGCAATGCTGCAGCTGTGCCTTTTCTTTCTGCAGCATTTAGAAAACAAATGTAATGGTTAGCATGCTGCAAATGAGAACATAAAGTTAGAATAATTTTTAAATTAAAATTAGAATACATTTTAGCTAATATACAGCTCCAACAAAATCAAAAAAGGTCATAAAATTAGTATATTTGCAATCATGCCAGGTAGTCAGAACTGTCAGACAAATAAACTGTTGAGCAAGCAGCTGCAAAATCAGGACTCCAAGGTAGATGGCTATAAATACATAACAAAAAGCCTTTAAAAAAAGTAATCTCAAAAAGGCATTGTACCTTAAGACTGAAAGAAGTCTTTTACTTATCATAGAATAAACACAAATTCATGAGAATGTTTATCAGTCACTGATCACTACTAGTGATCAGTGCCTTACTAGTATAAGGCAAAATGAGGAATTGATTTTTCTCCTGCAATATCCCACTGGCCTGCATGGGATCTCTGCCCGACTTCTCACTCACAAGACATTAGCAACACTTGCAGAAATGCCAGCAGATCTATCTCAGGAATAGATGTACTTCGCACCTTTTTAGAACCACAATATTACATCAATTCTACAACTATGCACACACAAGTATGACTTCCAAAAAACCATAAATCCTTTGCAGTTTGCTTTTGTTTTATGGGTTTTTTTCTGTCTGATTTGCCTCTTACAAGATTTCACAAAGTATGTTGGGCACAGCTGTCTGTATATGCTTCTGCTTTAAAATGCTGATTTCCGTTGTACAGTCACAAGTTTCCAAATTTCATCTTACTGCAACATATATCATAGGTTGCAATAAAATACATCTCCTTTAAAAAAGCTAAGATAAGAAAAAAGATGTGGAAAATTACCTTCTTTGACTATATTGTCAGTGAAGAGGCTTGTTAAAATTGTAGCAGGAAGAGTCCCATTGGCTAACAGGATGCCAGAAAGCATTGCCAGTTTTGTCTGCTCCGTCTCAGTGAAGGCTTTAAGAAACAACAGGAGCTGTTGGCCAGACAAGGAAAAAAAAGTATTTATTTGAGGCATAGGTAGACAACAGGCAGAAAGTAATATTAACAGTTTTATTTCTTATTTCTTGAGAAGTCTCAATGCAAATTATAGCAATAACATCAAAATGTATCCAGAAGCCTGACAGGTGTCATTTCAATGATGTCTTGTAATTTCACTTTCTCTAAGAACACAAGACAGTACCTGAAGGGAGCCTACAAAAAAGATGTAGAGCAGCTACTGACAGGAAAAGGGGGAATGGCTTCAAACTGAAAGAAAGCTGGTTTAGATTAGACATTAGAAAGAAGTCTTCACTGAGAGGGTGGCAAGGCTTTGGGATAGGTTGCCCAGAGAAGTTGTGGGTATCCCACTCCTGGGAGTGTTCAAGGCCCGGTTAGATGGAGCTCTGAGTAACCTGGTCTAGCAGAAGACCCCATGGCAGGGGGTTTGGAGTTGGATGGTTTTTAAGGTCTCTTCCAACCCAAACCACTCTATGATTCTGTGAATCTCTGGAGATATGGCCTTAGCCAGGTATAAAACACCTGTCTTCTCCAAATATACATATATATATGTGTAAAGGTAAAAGCACTTGCCACAGGCTTGAGACACACAGAAATTACAGGATAGCAGACAGGACCTGTCTGCTAAGTCGCACAGAGTTTCAGTTTGTTTTCTAGCTTTCAAAAAGTCTTGCTCATGCAAAGGGTGGGAAAATGTCATGGTTTTCTTTTAGGGAAGAGGAAAAAAGCATAATTACAACAAAGTTTTTACTGGATAAAATAAATATATTTCAAGTTCAGACATTCTTGATAAAGCTGACAAAGAACAGATAGGAACAGAGGCTGATTTAAGACCTTGCCATTCCCAGTACTAATTACAAGAAAAACGTTTGAGAAAAAAATACAAATTTCATCATCTTGGAATATCTGAACTACATATACACCTTTTAATTCTAAAACTGGCAATTAAGTCTATTTTTTAAATTTTAATTTCATATATTAAAATTATTTAATTTTAACCTGAGAGCATATTGATGAAGTACATTATGCTCTTTTTCCTTTATATCAGAAAAAAGTCATGCAGAATTAGATTTTGTCAATGGCATTATACTGCTAACAATAATGTTTTCTTAATGTGTTGTTATTATCACAATATGGGTGATGGGAAAAAAAAGAGGTGAGACAATAAAGGACAGCTTCATTCAATACAAAAAGCTACTGATTCGATCAGATGCTAGCTTACAAATTTACCACCACCACAGAAGAAGAGGGGAAAAAAGTACTGCAGATACAATTTTCTGCAGTTAAAAAGAATATTCATTTTTTTCTTCATAGGGAAGAACAAATGGCACTCCTCCAAAAGGATGTCCTGACCTTCTGCTGTCAGGACATCCTTTTTTCTTTTCTACATGAGCAACAAATTGAAGCAATTAAAGCAAAACAGTTTGTTTTGATAGAAAATTCTCACCAATTTTCCACATTAAGGGTATTTCTCAATTACCAAATTCTACCCATGCAAAGGGACAGAATATTACACATGTCCCTGTCCTTGTTTGTTACCATGGACAGTGAGAGATCTTCTCCAAGATATCTAAGCAGTTTATCAACAACTGTAAAGCTTTCTGAATGCAGTGACGCTCTAAAAATCCAGGTAAGTAATGAAGTTATTAAATCTCATGTAGTGTTTTATGAATAGTTCTGCTCTGCATCAGTGAACAGAACTGAAAAAACCCTCATTCATATGGTAGTACTTACATAATAACATCAGCTTTAAATTACAGCCTACACAGGACTGAATGACTCAGCCACAGACAAATCACTCAGAATTTTTTTTCAGTGGGCTTCAGCCAATGACTGCAACATACACTCAGCTTAAAAGAACAATTATGAAACTACCAAATCTCAAGGTGGAATTTTATTTCAGCAAACTGTGACTCAACCATAAAATGCATGAAAATTCGGGATGCAGAAGAATGGAGTTATTATTTCTAAATATATGAATGAGAAATAAATGGTGTGCTGTATTTCCAAATGCAGCAACCAACTGGTGTGTATAATGATGTAGGTAAAAGAACTCCAGGGCTACATTTAATGGAAAACAGAATTTTTTTACAGAATTTCAATATAATCCTAGTGTAAACTGGAAGCCTGTGGATTTAAAGCTTTCTTTATACAAGCTTCATCAATAATACTGTACTAAATGTAGGATCTGCACAAGAAAAAAAAAAATCAGAATTATATCTCTTTGCTGGAAGTAGACTGTTACTAAGGAGGAAACAGCTTCAGATTTCTGTGTACCCCACTTAAATCTTTTTTAAAGCAATAGATGAGGATTTTGATTAGAAAGTGGTCACACTGACCACTTTCATGTTACAGGCTAGGTTTTGATATACTTCTGAACTCTAACCTCTATCCTTTTATCAGTAACGTATAGATCATGAACAGTTGCACCCAGTCATGTCAAATTTGAGCCAGGAAAGCAAGAACCCAGCTGCAAAGCCAAAGTTATAGCTGCAGTCCAAGATGAAGATAGATCCCATGAGAGGGACACCCAAAAATTCATCAGCTCTAATTTTGAGTAATCTGTATTTGTTCAAATGTTTTGGAAGGTCTGAAACCACACGTCTATGGAGTTTGCAGCCTCATCTTCTTCTGAGATACACTCCTTGCAAGTCTCTCAGTATTAATGTGGTTTCTGGTGTTCTTGAACTGCATCCCACTGCAGTATGTTTTAAACAGTAGCCTCATCTTCTACACATCCTTCACCACTTAAAATACTGTTGGTGCTACTAGCCCAATTTTTGTTTTACTAGTATTTTTCAAAAGCAGCTCAAACCTAGTCTTGTCCTTTTCTGCTGTTTAAGGATACTATTCTATACTTTCCAGCAATTGTGAAACAGTTTAGGGGGAGACTGGGTGATAGGAAAACCCAAAACCTTTCATAAACCCATCTTAAAACCAGGAAACAAAACCTAAATTTCAGTTCAAAGTTGTTACTTCAGATTTTTATTGCTGATTAATTTAAGCACTCTTCTTTTACTATCACAATGAAAACCTCAGTAGGGAAGTCACAAAATGTCCAAGACACTTCAGAATAGTTCCCAACCACCCACAGAACATTCTCCAAGCTAATGCTTCCCTGCTGTCAGCCAAGTACAGATATTACTGGTTTTGCTAGATACAAACTGCTTCCAGGCATAAAAAGGGCAGCTCTGGTTCACAATTTTGTATTTCTATGATATCTGTAAGAACTCACAAACATTTAAGCAGAAATTCAGAATACCTAATAAGCATAAGACCAGACCTAATGTGATGTTCCATGTTGTTTTTATCATTAAAAAAAAAGTCTTTTAAGCATAATTTCTGGGCATAGAAGATGCACATAAGTAAAAAACTGCATGCAACATTAAAAAGCACACAAGAGAAACAAGTGCTTCTGATCATCTCTTGTCATCCAGAAATCTTAAATGGTGAAAAATAAGGAACTCTACCCCACACAGGGAGCGTGGTGTCTTTTTATGTCTTCATTATCTGAACTGGTCTGTCGCTGACAGTTTGTCACATCTGCAGACAGCACTGAATTGTCAGCAATGGAGAAGGCAGCTAATATAGCAACAGATATCTGTTGACTGAGTCTTGCCTTTCATTTAGCTGACTTAAAGCATTTCTGCTTACTCCCTATTCAATCTCAGAATGTTGTTCTCCTCTCATTTCCTAATTCCTAGGTTAATTTACAGTTCTTTCATTAGGAAAATAGGAACGTAAATAGCAGATGTCACAACATCTCCCAGCACTTCAGACGTCCTCTCATGACTCAGTAATAATTACCACTGTTAAGACAAAAAATAAATTTATCTGTACTTTATCCCAATTTTGATATTAAAAAGTTTATACAGAAAATTACCTAAACACATAAACATACTAAAGAGACAAATAACTGCATTCTTCATCCATGGAAATACACACATAGAAAAAGATGAACACAAGTTTGGAACTTAGAATTTTACTGAAATTATTGCAAAATGTCATGGTCCTGTATCACTACATTGAGCCATGCTCATGTGAACTTAAGCTGCCTACATCCAAACACAGCAAGTGAGCAATGCATCTAAACATCTTTGTCTTCTGTTGAAATTGCTTGCATAAAATAATTTAGATGTAAAACTTAAGATATATGGTTTCCTTATGCCATTAGAAAAATGAGTAACGGGCAATTTTGAGGAGAGAGAGTTAAGAAATAAAACAACTGAAAGACAGAAACAGACAAAAAGAGGAAAGATGGTAGAAAATAATGTCCTAATGACAAAGTTGTGATCTAGAAGACATAAAGCAAATACTTATGGAAAATACTGCTATCTAAGATAATCTCTCTTGAAAGAAAAGTCCCACTGACACCATCTGCTTCTTTAGTGTGAAAATGCTGGTGGTGCCTTGGCCTTTTTGGCATGCCTTCTTCTATGAGAAGAGCTCATTTTCCCCCAAGTGCTCTATCTGCCTAATGAGTCTGCCAGAAACATCACTTTCATTGCTGGGACCATGACCCACAAAAAACCATCAATGAATCACTCTCTTACATATCTAACCACTGCCTAACTGCAGCAGTCTTTGCTCTAGCAGAAACACCTTCTGGAAATACAAATGTATCTATCTATCTTCTGGCCCTTCATGGGCAGCTACTCCTGTACAAATTACAGCATGCAGGGATTAAAGGATTAAGTGGTTAAAAAGCCTGCAGCCTCAAAATGAGAAAACAGCCACTTTGTGGGTTCAAGCAGGGGGAGGGAGAAGACAAGCAATGTCACATACAAGTAGTCCTCAAGGGTTTTAAGGGCAATGACAGTGGAGGTGCATTACACAGGCACAAACACCCTCACAACCACCATCATATTTTTTAAGAATCTAAAAAAACGGATTAACTGAGGCAGAGGATACACCTTGCACCCCCAGCAGTCACACCAAGATTCACACCAGCACCATGGGTGGTGATGGAAGGGCAGAAGAAAAGATTTCCCCACAGCCTAGGACCACTGTGCAAGCCTCATCTTATGATTTATCATATAAGATGTTGTCTGACCCTGAAAACTATCCAAAAAGCATGTACATAAAATTGAAATTTCCAGTCTGCAAGATGAACAAGCCTGCTCTGATCCCACACTGGCATGGCTAGGATGTTTCCAACAGCTTTCAATGAGTAGCTTGGCCCTAGTCACACTGCACCTCAAATTACTGCTTTCTCTTGAGCTGGCATGTGGCTAAACTTCACATCAGAGGCACTTGTTCCTTCATTAAGAGTTAAATTATTACATATTAACCATAGTCTCATCTTGTCACTAAGAGTGCAAAATGAATTTTTGGAAGCTTAAGAGGATGCAAAGCCAAGCAAGTTACAGAAATGAGCAGAGGCAGCTTGAATTGACATGGCATTTGATTAATATGCTGAGCACTCTCTGAAAGTTGAATGCTGTGAGTCAGCGCTTCTCATGTCAGTGATTACAGTAATTAACAGCAGGAACATTAGATTTGTGTGGGAATAGAGGTAAATTTAGGTCTTTAGAATGATGAACTGAGTAATCAGCATCAGTTGATAGGCATGCTGGCCACAAATGTAAAAATAATTTCCTGTATGAGCAAGAATGTATAAATCAGAGCCAAATTAATTCAGGAACAAGAAGTGTTGGTGAGGTATTAAGCTCCAAACGTGCCCTCATTTGACCCTTACAGCAACCTTTCTAATGTTTAAATAATTGGAAACACATTTTTATATTTAACAAACATTACACTTAACTCATGGGACAGGTTTTGCCACTACCAGCATGCCTGTTAAGTTCCATGACAATACAGTGTTTATTACTTATTCATGCCATTAGAAAAAGATATTTACAGCTGTTACTATGAACTCAGAATAGACAAAATCAATCTGTACGTTGTTTTTCAAGTATTTTTACCCTGGCTTTTCCTGTCTCCTTAGAATTCAGTATCATAAAACAAAACAGTATCCACAAATAGCTACTACAATCTAAAAGGCAAATCCTGAGCACTCTGCCACTGGTGAGAACTTTCTCTTACACATATCTGTGGCCTCAAATACAAAAAACTTGTGGTTAGGATTCATTCCACAGAGCAGGAGTGGTTTAATACTTATACATCAAGAGACATTCTGCATAGCAGATCTGCATTCATTTTTTGGAAAAAAACAGAGATATGTTCTATTTGCAGGACAGTAATACCACTTCTCATTAAGAGGTATATCTCAAAGTATATCAAACTTCTGCACAAAAAAGTCTGGAATAAGAAAGGGAGTTTGGTCAGATCAACCAAAAGAACCATTAATTCAGAAATACTCTACATCAAGTGCTTCCTGCAGTATTCCCACAGAGCTGAATTTGCAGAGTAAAGCTGCCTCCTGTAGATTCCATCCTCTTTTCCAGTAGAGCTAAATAAAACACCTAACAGCACCACATTGGTACAGATACAATTTTATTAGAAATATAGTAAAAAATATTAGCATTCCAGTAAAGACTGCCATCAACATTACCTTTTTAATTTCATCTTCAAATGCTTTCTCCAGATATTTGTATCTCCTGATAAGTTTATTGAAGACCTAAAGATAAACACAGATTAACTTAAAAAGTGTAAAAATTACAGCCATCTTTCTTTACAAAAAAAAGTAAAGGGAAATAAGCAGCTTGCAGAATGATATTTCTCCAGTGCTGTCTGCCACATGGAGAGCACGGAACACCCTTCTCTCATTTTTGTGATTCCTGCTTCCTAGAGCAATGCTTGAATTGGAGAATTTATTGCAGCTTGAATCTTTTCACGTTTCTCCACAGCTTTTTTCCTTCTCTACTTTTCAACCTATCCACAGATAAAAGCAAGGGAGAGGAGGAGAAGGAGGGTAACTGCACCCTTCCCCCAGTAATGCAGCGCTGGGGAAGCGCTCAGCTGTAGGCTGCTGGAGTGAGGCAGTCAGGATGCTGGGCATCTTCAATAGATACAATATCTTGGCAAATCAACTCACATAAATGTTTACAATAAAATACACCACTTTCAGAGAAAGGAAGAACATTTGCCAAAGCTTCTACAATAATTATGTTCTCCAGTTTTGACCATTTGTTTCCCATCGTGTGACCACAGATTATAAAACCAGAAGCAGCACAGGTGCAGAGTTCATTCAAGGTGAAGAAGGAAGAGATAAGAAATTAAATAAACAAATCATCGCTTGCACTGCTGTACAAAGGCACAAAGCATATGACTCACTGTCACAGGTAAAAAGGTTTATGTGGGGAACAAATGACATTATTGCCACACTGGATGGTGGAGGAAGGAAAATTAGGTTTAGAAAGCTTCAATTCACTTTCCAGAATATAAAATACATCCAAACATATTAACTGGTAGTATTTTGGCTCAGAAAAAGAAGAAAACCAAGTGTGGCTATGCTGAGAAGTAAAGACACACAGAATGGTAATAAAATAAAACAAAAGATGAAAATGTAAGATTCTTGTTAATATTTCCAAACAAAATTCTGCATATTTTTTTAAGCCTCTGTAAATGACAGAGGTATGACTTCATATGTAAATAATCTGCTGAAATATCAAGACTAACTTCAGTCTTTTGAATTGAAGACTTTTAACTTTTAATTGTTTCCATAACTAAATCCACAAAAAACAGCCATGCTACTGGTTCATTTGGGAGACAGAGTAAGAAATTACCTTCTAGGTATATTCTAGATAAAAAAAGGATCTAAATACTATTTTAGACTTACTCCACATTTTCATAATACAGTAAAAGCTCTATTTTTTATGGTGTATGAAAAAATGGCAAGGTCAATAGAAAGACATCTCTTCAGGCATTAATTACAAAATGTTGATTTATTTTGGTGGCTTTTGGTTTGAAGTGCAGAAAATCCATTGAAAATTCCACTCCTTCAAACCTTGAAGTGAAGCCTTTCTTTCCATTTTCCAATATGCAATATTTTACTTTAAATTTCTCCTTGGAGGATTGGCACTGCCAATTTTTGTTCAAAAGATCATTAAAATATAGAATTTAAGAAGACAGAATCAATGCCTTTACTTATAACAGGTATTTTCCTGATGCAGAACACCCTGTTAAGAGATGATAAAGTTGATGCATAAGAAATACTGACTCCCTTTCCAAAAATAAGTATATTTCACTAATTTAGTTTATCAAAGATGTTTTTTAAAGGAGCTTTCTGCTATTAAGCAAATATCTTTTATCAGATTTTGATCCCAGCACTCTATAAATCAACTATGCACCTTTCCAGGAACATATCACCCTAGACACCTTAGCAGGGAAAGCAGCTTTTATGCTTTTAGTTGCTGTCTCTAGCATTCCAATAATACCTAGCAATTAAAAAAATATAAATACATACTTAATTAATGATAGAGTTTTGACATATGGGAGTTGCAAGGGTATTGAATTTTTATGCAATCCTACTGGTATCCAGAATTGCATGGTGGCTTAGAACTTTCCATAGAATTCTTACTGTAGTTTCTCATATAATTAATACTTCCATTAAGGAGTTATGCAAAGTTAGCTTCTTTTCAAGAATGTTTTAGACTTCCCTGTTTTTTGTATTAATTTCACATAGGCCTATTTATGCAAGCCTATTCCTGCAGGAAGAAATTATACATCCCATATGTAGGAGAAATGAAAGCTTTTGGAATACATTCCCAACTCCTAACTAGTTATGCAACTAAAGGTTGGAGGCGTGAGCTTTATATTCTTTATCATTCATGTACTTCACAGAATTGTTTAGGTTGGAAAATACCTTTAAGACCACAGAGTCCAACTGTTAACCCAGCAGAGCCAAGTGCCACTGAACCATAGCCCTAGGCTACCACATCTACAGAGCTCCTAAACACCTCCAAGACTGGTGACTCCACCATTTTCCAGTTGTTTGACAACTCTTTCAGTGAATAAATTTTTCCTAATATCCATCTAAACCTCACCTGGCACAACTTGAGGTCATCTCCTCTCATCCTGTCACTTGTTACATGGGAGGAGAGACCGACCCCCACCTGGCTACAGCCTCCTTTCCCCCAGGCTGAACAACCCCAGCTCCCTCAGCTGCTCCTCACAGGGCTTGTGCTCCAGACCCTTCATCAGCTCCACTGCCCTTCTCTGGACACTCTCCAGCACCTCAGTGTCTTTCTTATAGTGGGGGCCTCCAAACTGAACACAGGATTTGAGGTGTGGCCTCACCAGCGCTGAGTAAAGGGAAATGAACACTACCCTGGTACCCATGCTGGCCACACCATGGCTTATAAAAGCTGAATTTCTGATATAGTTCATGTGTTTCTCAAAATATGGGCACATAAATATTTCAGTCAGCACACAGAAAAGGTCCACAAAATTAGTAACGGTGGTGCCGAAAAACAGACTCAACCAACGGTAGACTGTGATAAGCACGACTGCTTTTTGGAAAGAAAGCATTGTAACTGTGATCAGATTATCTTAGACATTCTGTTTTCTTACCTAAAATGTGTATGTTAGGGCAGATTAATGATTAACTGGATTTTAATTGGTCTGTAGCTAGCCTAGTGCCGCCTAGACATTCTGCAGATGTTCCACTATAATCTCTTTTGACACATAAATGGAAAACAGTAATCAGCTGTGCCTTTACTGACCTGAGCATAATTTCGGATAGCATCATGATCTTCATCTGCAAAAAATACACAGTGGTTGGTCATCTTGGTCTTGTCATTGTCATCTATGCGTGTGCCTCCAGGAGCTACAAGAAAGGAGAAAAGAAAGTTAAGGAATTATTTCTTACTTTAAAGAATGTAAGATTTAAGAAGTCTAGTAAGTGTTGCATTAATATCACTGAGGCAAAAGGCGACAGTAACAGCAGGGGAGATGGAGAAACAGAAACAGACCAAGCTTTGCTACAATGTGGTAGCACCTGACAGAAGGGACACCTGGCTGATATGCTGCACCATAGATCACACAGTCCTCACAGGACTGAGTGATTAAGTTCACCCTAAGGAATTTCCAGTAGTCTTGAGGCCACTGAGAGTGATCAAGTAAGTATGGGTTGGAGCACAACCCCTACACATCGTTTTAACTTTTACTTAAAACACCGTAATAATGTAAATCCTTCCCAAAGAGAAAAGTATTAGCACTGTGTTAGTAATCTGAGTACTTGGAACATCCTGCTAACCCCTCTAATACTCACCAGACTCATGTAAACATTGAAAACACTGGCTTATTTTTTCCCTAGGTATTTCCACCAGCTGTTGTTTCCTGCATTACCTCAAGTCTTACAAAAGCATCTTTTCTTCTTACATCCCAAAGAGCAGGAAGCAGGAGTCAAAGCAATGTGACCAGTAAAAGGAGATAACTTACTCAAAAGAAAGGGGAAAGTGAAAAGTATGTTTTTTGCCAGAAGCTACCACTGATACCTGGTAGAAATGTCCCATGAACATCCACAGAGCACACCTCATTATCCTCCACTTCCCTGAGCTACCTTTTGTTGCAACATCTACAAAGCAAGATTTGCAGCAGCTCTTAACCTGGAGTGCACCTTTTTATGCTAATAAATCCTTCTGTTTCCCCTAGTTAGCATCTCTCTCCTTCTCTTTGCTGCTGCAATTATATGCCAGTTCAGCTCAGACTGAAGGCTTCTCAGGGCAGTATCCAGAAAGTACCGAGGTGTTATTGCATGACAAACAACAAACAGTGCTACGAGATGAGATGCCAGCAGTGAAATTGTAATACAGGTTATAATTTCCACTGTAGAAGAAGATAGCATCTTAAAAGAAGCAAGCAAGGCTGATCATCAGAATTCTCTGTCAGATACTCTGCAAGTTACCTAACATGCTGCCAGCTACCAAAATATCAAAGAGTGTGTCAGCATAGCGGCGATAATCAAGTCGTGAGCCTGCTGCATCCAGAAACTTGGCTATAGCCTCCAAGTCATTCCCAGCTTCATTGAGGCCTTGGACAATCGTATCCCTGAAGACTGTGGGTTCAAATTTCTCCTTTTCATCTGAAACAGAGAGAAAGAAGGAAAAGGGGAGGAGAGAGAGAGAATGTGTCAGTTTTTAAGCTTGTTAAAATCCTGTATCAGTTAGCAATTGAAAGGATCATGGGACCTAATATACTCTTCTCATTCTGGTCAACATACCAAAAGTGTGTTTGTCTTGTATCATTTCTGGAAATTCTGCAATATTTACCCTTTCTTCCCCTCTCCTCCTTATCTCCCAACATCAAAACACACAAACATACTGGAACAAATAAACAGAGGAAAAGCAACTATGGAAACTGTTTTCAAACTTCACACTCTTCTCTTGCTGAGGATATTATCCCACGTGTGTAGCACTGTGTATTGCTAAATCTGAGAGCAGAATAAAGGGAATGCCAAGCTGTGAGTACATAATCTCACTGTATGAACATTTCACTTTTCATCTCTTGCTATTTTTCTTTTAGTAACTACGGTCACATAACTAAAATGTTTTCAAAAAGACGAGTCTTCAGGAGAAAAAGGAGATTAAGTTATTAATAAAACTAGTTTCTGAATAAAGGCAACACAATGTAACCAAGGATTTATGTTTTATATTCACAGACCCATGCAGCACTAAGAACAGCACTCACATTGCATTTTCCACAGCTGTCCCTTGTTGAATTCAATTATGGCACAGCCTGACCCCCTGTCCCTGTGTCAAGGTCATTAGTCACAACAGAAACAACTGCAACCTCCAGATAGCTCTTATGTAGATTTACCCCTACCTCCTGCTGCCCTTTTGCACATGGTTAACAGCTTGCCACGGCCACCTGAAGCTTCTTAAGAAAACTTGCCCTGGCTCTATACAAGGGCACACATGACATGCCTGTTACTGTTAAAATACCTTTGACCTTCAGAAACAAAATTGCAAGCTGTTCTGTGCACTCATACCCCGGGTTGTTATCACCTGCTGACACCAACAGTGATACAAGTTCTTGAAAAGCTGGAAAATAGAGGATAAATCCAGAGATTTTTACTTGCTAAGATAAATGAAGATTGGTTAAATTTCTGTCTAAACATGTGCTAATGCAGTCTGAAATATGCCAGCTGCAACTCTTGTAGGCTTTTTTGTGAAGAGGTTCTGGCCTTTATATGCATCCTCTGGCTGCCGGCTTCTGTTTCCTGCTACTCATAGTGCAGCTTTTCATCCCAGGCCCTAAAGAGACCTTGCTTTTTAACAGTTTCTCTTCCCTAACCTCTTCCCTCCTGCCACAGTACCTTCACAGCAATTAAATAACTATTTTACAGACAATTCCTGCTTTTGATAGCTTTTCTATTTCTAGTACAGAAAAGTGCTCTCTCCTCTGCTGAATGTACCCAGGGTGCACTCATTCTAGCTCCTTCACTACATCACTTGTACATTTTCCTCCAATTCCAATGCATCCCCTTCTTCCACAGCAATTGTATCTGGAAGGCATAAAGCAGTCCCTTCCACTCAGTGTCCCAGGTCACTGGGAAGATCAAGGGACTAGTCCACTTGTCCTTCCAAGGAGCCTGGCAGCACACAGCCAGCTGCAGTTCAAGGGCTGTCTCTCAAGAACTAAGCGCTGGAAAACAGTAGCATCCCCTTATTTTCCAGAAATCCACTGCTATGCCTAACTTTTTGTGACTTACTGAGTCTACTACCCATCTCCATATGGATTGCTTCCCCATTACCCAAATCTGACCTCCTCAGACCAAAATTGAGACAAGTCCATGGACACCCATATGCTCATGCAATCATCTGCTCCAACTCTGGCTCATCCTGAAGTGATGAACACAAACATCAGGCCAACCTAGATTCTCCACTACCATGCTCTCACCACCCAATACACTACTCAACATGCCCCTTCCCTGGACTGCAATGACTTCTTTCCCAGGCTTTTACTTCACACCAGACCTTGGAGATGTTCAGGCTCTCAGCCATGTTATCTTGACTCTGGCTGTGACAAAAACCTGGAGTCTGTGTTCTGAGGAACCACCTCTCCTAGCTGCAGGGCACAGCCACCAGGGACAAAACAGAAGGTTGAGAGGGGAATTAAGAATCTGCCTTTGCTGCAGGGAAATGCCCACAGAGAAGCATACTACTGGAATCCCATCTGAGTCACCAGACCTGTTACTCAACACTCAGTTGCAGCTCTCCTCCAACGTGAAGTACAAAAACCAACCCAAAACAAAGAATAAACCAGCCAACCAAGCCACAAACAAACCAGTCTTTTACTGAAATAAGTACTTCAGTATGTGTACTTCAGGCAGTTTTACTTGTGCACAAGAAACACAGTTCCACCCATAAACAAGCATCTGAGTATAATTATTCTCTTTGGATTGCCAAATAAGTATGTATTATTTGAAGAGTAAAAAAAAAAAAAAAAAATTGATGACACACCAGCAAGAAGACAGACTTTTGTCTTAAGAGTTCAAAAAAAAAAATAAAATCCTGTTTTACTTTTTCAAATGTATTTTGCCTAAAAATTTAACATGCTCCCACCTAAACTGGAAGGTATTATATGCTTGGTATTGTGAGTACACAGTGCTCAGTACAAACACAAATACCATGATTAATATTTCTTAGCTATTTTAAATAGATTCTTCCCCTACCCCAGAAGTCCTCCTCTCCTCTGTAGTACCCTGCTATTTTCTTGTCTATCACAATCAAAAATTAACACAGGAACAGAAGGTGAATTCAATGCATGAAAAACGATTTATAATTTTATTGAAACATTTTCCTACCAAGCTAATGTACTGAAGAGGAATATGCTGATGTAGTACAAGAGGGTGAGTAAGAAGCCATCACCAACAAGGGGTGACAGTCTGTTGAGCTGTCAAGTGCACAATTACTGAACAAGCAGAGTTGCAATCACGGGCTAGCAGAGGCAGGTGTAGCTTGCAGATGTGATGCACTCAATATCCACTGCAGCAGTGCTATATACAGCTTTTCATTTTCAGCATGTTCCCAGATCCTTATTTCCTATCTTTTGGTTCCAAGAAAATCACAAAACACATTCATAGCCCTGTCCCTAATTAATTTTATCACTTCAACAGAAGGCCCACAACTGTAATTCTGTGGAAGAAAAAAGGTAACATGAAGTAAGAAGAGGGGCCAAACAAGGTAACATAAAGGTGTTAATATTGACTTTTTACTAGATAATTTTCTTATCTCCATAAACACAAGTACTGGCCAGATACTAACTACTGCTGACCCTCACTAAAAAAGAATATTCAACAGGTACAGAGATTATACCAAGAAAACCAAACTATTTTATTTGCCTAGATTGATGGGAACTGTGAGATGTCTCCTTCCCTTGGAAGGTTTTTCCCTTCACAGCATAATTTTCCTTCTTTCAAATCTTTTTTAAGTGATTTGAATGTCTGCCACTACATCTGCTGCATGCAAGGTGTATTTCTTTCATTTGGTTAATCAATAAAACTAGAAAGAGTGAGATTTACAAGCTCCTCCTTCATGGTTCTCTCTAAGAGGTATTTTACATACTAAGTATACTTTCAAACTTTTAATTGAAAAACATTGTATTGTTCTTTTTTGCTCTCTGAAAGCTCAGATGTATTTCCCAACCTGAGATTAGTTGCAGCTAGCTGACCAGTGGCAAGAGTTCACAGATGCAACTAATTAATTTTATTAGATGCCTGACTGCAGTGTCACACCTTGATGAGATGGCAGTGCTCCAGGGATCTGCAGAAGGGAAAAAGGAGTGTCATGGGACACAAATGGGTAAAAAGCAAGCTCACTGCTTGCTGACACAAGCAGCTCACTGTCCCCAGCATGTGCAGGTTTCAGAACCCCTACCTGCCTGCCTGTTACACACCACAGTACAGTCTCCAAAAACTGAAATGTCATGTTCAAACCACAGCTACTGCACTCTGTCCTACCTGGGTGATATTTCAAGACTCCCCAATATACTGCAACTCAGTATAAGAAAACCCTAATAGCATAATTTAGTCTCAAGTCAAAGATGTAACAATCCATGACTGCTGTGATACAAAAGTATATGGAAACCTAAGGGAATAAACATACTTGGAAGCCATTTCTCTTCCTCAAACACTCTGCCTCTAGAAAGGAACAAGTATCTACAAATTTCTAAGCAGAGTATTAAAATATTAAGGCAACCCAGAATGACACCACTTTTGAAGAAGAGATTTTATGTTTTGAGTACAAAAAGTGTTTGTATGTTAAAATCTCTATCTTAAAGCCACTTAATAGCCACAATCCCACTTAAGTAATCTTTCTCAAAAGAAAAACCCCAACCAATCTTTTGGACCACCCCCCACATCTTTTCTAGTCAGCGAGTTTCCTAGGGTTGCTTCCAATCACTGTAAACAGAAACCCAAGGGACAGGCCCAGAATTGCAAATCAAATACCTTTATTTATTCTAATTATTGCTTGCATTAAACAGGAGTCAAAGATAAATCTGTACTAGGACAGATTATGTCAAACTCAGTGGAAAATATAAGGTGAAAGTCTCTATGAGAGAGAGTATTTTCTAAGACAAGTTTATCAAATAACATATTTACCACAACTGACTGACCCCGACTGAAAAATACACGGGATCAATCCAGCAGTGTGTGTATCTGAGCACTCTGGCTGATCTGACAGAGGGATCTCTTTAGGGATTGTTAATTCCACTCCTCTGGCTACATCGATACGGTTGCGAGTTAATGCAGTGTGCAGCTCCCACTGCGTAACGCTCTCGACAGCGCTGATAGAAAGTTAATCCCACTAATTACTGCAGCACCGTGATATTTAATTATAAACAATACTGATTCCTTTTTTAATTAGTTATCCTTACTAACGTTTGGATGTGAACCATAGGAAAGACATATTGCATTTAAGAGACTGTACTACTGAAACAAATTGAAGAAGTGCTGGGTGCAAGAGAAGAAAGACAAGAAAAAGCTGGCACTGCTTTTTAACTCTAGATCTCTACACACTCATCATTCAGCTCTTCAGACCTGCAACAGAATTTGAAATTTTCTGACAAAAGTTATCAACTGTTTGTTTCTCCCATCCACACAAACACAATGCTAATATTTACATTTTCTGTCATAAAACATTTATATAAGGTGTTAGCTTTTGATCAGAAACAGGAAAGTCAAGATGGAAAAAGTCTGTTTCATGACAGATAGGAGCCCCACCTGTGTCTGCTGTTAATAAATCTACTATTATGCCACCAAAAAATGTGATCCTTCTTTTCACAAACCAAACTTTTGGCTTGGTTTGTTTTTGTTTTTTTTTTTTTTTGTGAGGGAGCAGGAAGGGAATAAAATAATCAATTACATGTATTTTGTCTCTCTGCCTCAAACTGTTGGGCATTCATCCAAGCCACCTAAACTGCAACAAATGAATTTCAAGTACAGTATCAGTGAGCATGTTAGGGTAACACCTGCTATGCCAGAATACCTGGATGGTCAGCACAATCACACCACTCAGCTTTCTTTAAAAATTGATGCTCTGCTGTACTTTATGAAACAAAGTGTTGGTCATGTTTACAGAAAATCAGTATCACAATGAGTAAATTAGAACTCACACAATAGTTTTATTTTAACAACTAAAAAAAAGACTAACAAAGGAGAAAAAACTATTTGTGAAAAAGGAAGTTTCTGACTTCTTTCTGACCTGAAAGCAGGGCCAATGAGATGATCTGATCATCTCATGGAGAAGGAAGGTAAGAAAAATCCTTTTTAGATATGAAAGGTTCACTTACAGACATGGCATTAATTTGAGTCAAAGAAATAAAAATGAAAATCAGACCAAAAAAGCCCAGATAATTTGCTTTACACAACCTTTAAATAAATGCTCATATTTTCCTGTCTTAGTTGAAAAGGACATTTTAAGAAACACCCAAAACAAACATCTAACAAGTTTTCGTTATCATATGTAAATATACTATAAATTAATTTAGCATCTAATCTTTAACTGAAGCCTTCACAGGACTTCACAGATAATAAACTCAAATTTTAAGTAAAGTCCTAGGGTGTATAGTGAAAATAACAGAATTCATAGAATTTAGTAAAAGAAACATCTTCAATCTTAACATGGCTGAAAAGGAGGGGAGAAAAATCCTTTAGTTCAACTTTCAGCTATTCCACCTGCTCTGTTTCTAGTCATTTTAACAAAGAAGAAAATAAAGCAAAAAATGTAATGCAACCTACCCCTCTTCCTAGTTTTGAACCGCTGGCCTGTTAGCACCGGCTTCTGATTCTTATTCATAAAATTTCTGGAGAAAGAAAAAAAGGAAAAAATATTTATAATCTAGCATTTACAGCAACAGTTTAATCTAAAAGCAAAATAAAGACTCAGTGTAGCAAAATTGCAACATATGAAAGGTAAAGAGAGATCTTAATACATATTCCAAGAGTGATGCACATTATCTTTAAGATGAAGAGCACTACAATCCAAAGATAACTCCAATGAGACGTGTTTCTCTTAAAACCTGGCTGTTGGCATCTCTGTAAAAAACCGTGAAGATTCAAAACTGAACAGGAAGGTGACGGAGTCACTGCCCTTACTCCTGGGGCAGGGCTACAGCACCACTGCCCATGCAGCTCTTGGGGATGTTGGGGGCACAGAAGCCACTAAGGCAGAGGACTGGGAACCATCCTGGTGAGGCTCAGCACGGCCCAGGTGCCACCCTCTGGCACGGTCACCTGGCAGACACATGCCCAGGGTTACGCACTGCCCAGCTCAAGACAAGATTTTGTGGTCTAACCCTAAAGACAGTGCTTTGACCATCAAATTCTAATCAAACATTTCTTACAAGCATCACTGTATCTTAGCAACTTTTAGTTCTGAAAAGCATGTGGGTATTGTAAAAATAATAGAAGATAAACAAATCCCTCACCACATCAACTCTGAGCATAAATACAGAGTTAAGTACATGGCACATTATACAACAGTAAAAAATACTGGGCTTGTATTACTTCAGATTTTTACAGCAAATCTCAACACATAATGTCAAAAAAATTGGGAAATGATAATACATGAATGCTATTCTATCAAAAGCAAACAAAACTATTTTAAAGCTTTGGATATAATCAGTTTCATCGCACAAAACACAGCTTATGCAAAGAACAGCTAAACCAAGAGCTGAATGCAAACAGCTGCAATTAAAAGGAAGCTTTGCAGCAGGTAGGAATCACCACAGGTGCCAGCCCTGAGACTTAGAGGCCACTTATTTCATGCCCTGCAGGCCATTAGGTCACTGTTACATGAGTTGCTTGTCCAAAATTAAGCCTTCTCATGCAAAACTATGAGAGTGTTCTTCTAATAATTTTAGTTTTACAGAAATCTGTATTATTTGTATTTCTTCATTGTGGACTCATCAGGTCTAGTTTAGAAGTACACAGATTTGCCAACATGCTTCCTACCACAAATGAAAAGAAACTCAAGCTCCATGGCTGAGAAAGAAGCCATCAATCACACGTTACTATCCAAGTAGTGTTTTTTCTATCCCTGAAGTCTCTTAACAATGCTTCAGTTATACAATATATTCCCATTCACCAGACTTCTAGTGGCAGCATCCCTAGCTGGTCACTTTTGCAGCATTTCAAATGTTTTACTTGGCAAACCACTTCCTTCTAGTCTAGGTTTACCACTTATCCACAGTCAAAAACTCTGCATGCAGGCACATGAACTGGAAATAGCCAGTGAAGTTCAGATTCAAGACTCAGGTTTGCTTCTGGTAGGTCACAAAAACACAAATACACAACAAGGACTTCAACTGAAATCCACACTCATCACTGAGATCTAAAGCTGCAGTTCAAACCAAGGAGCATTTCTAATCAACTGCAACAATTAACAGCCTTCTGGAAAAACGTTCTGTTCATCTGCAAAAAGAGTTAAACACGGCAAAGCAGGATATCATGGGACCCTTCAAAATGCTGTAGAATCCAAAAGTGCCTTCACAGCAGAGCTCAAAGGCTCTTTGCCCTGATGAGACAGATCAGTGTTAGAGGAACAGGAGGTGCTTTACAAGTTAATTAGGCAGATAATCTAGCAGTCTACAGGGATAAGCAACAGCCCAGCCTCTAGTCAGTGACTGGCTACATTTGACATACTTACCTGCTTTGTCTTTCTCACCTTCAGTTATTTGTAAAGAGAATGACCTGTAACATTCATTTTTGACTTGTTTTTATGTTTTGCCTGGACACCTTACAGCTCATTCTAAAAATGTTCATTTTAAGAGATGGCAAGAGAAGCCCAAGAGGTTTGCAAAAAAAAGTATCAAGCAAGCCACACAGCAGGTAAGAACTGTAAGAATTAACTTTTCACAGCTCTTCCAGAGCACAAATACGCTGTCAGGCTGGGGTCGACAATGCCCTTAAGAAACTTCCTTAAGGAACATACAAAAGCCTTCAAGCCAGCATACTGGTACAGCTTCCCAGTTTCTATAGAAGACAGAAATGCATACACTAAATTTCTAACACCAGACTTCTTCCCCTGGATGCAATGTATTTTTAAGCTGCAAGAACACTTGCATGCACCTGAAACTTAACTATGGATTTTAACTATTGCCTGTGGTCATAAAATATGTCGTTTAAGACAGCTGGAAAAAAGATTTTCAAAAAAAGCAGTTAAAGCAGGACTCACAACTTGTGGCAGATTTAATGACTAGAGGTTCAGTGCAACAGAACAGACTCTTGAATAGTTAATTACTAGGAACACAGGATATGCCATCTTCTATATTTAGCTTTAAATGTACTGTGCTTTAATCTGCTCAAGTGAGGGTCTGGCTTTATAAGGCACTGCCTCAAGCACTGGCCCAGGATCCTTCATTAAGAAACAGCATCTTGAGACTGATCAAAACCAACCCAGTGATCTGTACAGCAATCCAGAATGGCATCAGTTCCCGAAAATGAGATTTTAAAGTGCTGTTGTTACCACAACAGACATCTGGATAACAGTTTAAAATTTACAAAAGTGAATGCAATGCAAAACCTTTTTTTTTTTTAATCAACAAGAAACCAGTAACAGTACAAAAGTGGCTGAAGGTTGTAAATTCAGGGTGGCAGCATATAAACTTGCATAGCACATTTGATTGCATCAGAGTGCAGCCTGCCTTCCAGGTGTCAGATAGATGTAAAACCTTGAAATCACCTAAGACCTTAAACTATTACATATCTTCTCCATTTTGAAAGGTACAGCACCTGGGTGGCTCAAAGCCCACGGCAAATTTTGAAATGGCAGCTAGAGAAGTCATAATGGGTTTAGTGCAGCAAGGATCTTAAGGCTAGATATGGCTAGGAAGTGAACAGCCTCCAAAAGGAAACCCAAACCACCAGTCAAACTCGCATCTTGCAGCCCAACATTCCAGGATTCATATGAATTGTCAGCAGGCAGGCAAGCAAGAGATATGGAAGTGACAGCTCACTCCTTTCACAGACTCCACTCTTCACCAGAAGATGGGAGAGGCTCAGCAATAGAAGCTTTACTCTCCATTTACTGCTCAGTACTAAAGCAGATGTCAGAGCAGTACAGAACCTGGCACTTCGCTCCACAATGGGTTCATTTTCCATACAAACCACAAAATGTCTAGCCTGCTAATTACTGACTTGCAGCTACAAAATTCATCAGAAAAGTAAAAGAATACATGACTTTCAAGTTTATCAAATTCGACTCCCACTCTTGTTAACAGGCTTGTATAAAACAGATTCAGCCTTTAAAAATCCATAAATTGGTGAGTTGGCACATTCTCCTGAGACTGCTTGAAGTCCAGGAGCTAAGCTTTCTCTACAGATGCTCCTCATTTCCATGCTAAAGACCTTAAACAGTTAAAATAAAACTGAGGAACATCTACAGTTGTAGATATCCAGACATACATTATAACAGAAGTTATTCTAATCAACCAATCCCTCTCACACATTTTAAAAAAACTGTTAACAGTTTTAATTAATAAATCCCGCATTAATTAATAAAATTAATTTATAAGACCCGAAACAGACAAAGCTAAAGTTTCTTCACTGCTTCAGCAAGTAAGAAGTTGCTTAATAAGTTAGAAAAATGCAGTCTTTTATCCACACCACAGGGAAATTCTTACGATGATTAACGCCTAAATTATTTAAAGCCTTGGTCAGGCTGAAGTTTCTACCATTTGTTCTTTTTTACTCAAATTTTTTTTACTCAAACATTTTACTCAAATTGAAAAAAAAAACCCTGAACATTTTTATTCAAAGCAACACTATTTTTCTAAGCATCATTTTACACTTTTTTTAACCAAAATATCAGAATCATCTAAGATTCTTCAAACATTAACATGCTCAGATGAATCTGGGAACAGTTGCTTCACAGCAGCGAAACTTCCCTGCCCTAGTTACAGAGAGAAGGGAATCAAAGCCAGACAACGTAAGAAAAAGAAGAACGTTTTAATAAAAACTACCAAGATTTTATGGCTCTGTGTGTGCAGGGGACAAAATACAGTGCCCAGGGCAGGCAGTGACCCTCTGGGCAGCCCACTGGATTGGGAGGGGGCCAAGCAGCACTGCTCCACAGGATGCTGCTGCTGCTGTGGGGACTGGCACCGATGGCGTTTGACTGACAGGGCGATGGAGAGAGCTGCCAGAACACCACCAACTGCACCATCAGCTTTCACAGGAACAGATGCTTGAAAGGAATTTTTTCCATCTCCTTCCCTTGCTGAGATATCATGTAAGACAGTGGCACTCATCACAAAGGCAAATAAAATAGAAGCATAAATGGGTACAGTTGCTAGGAAGGAAACATCCCAACCCACATATCAAGGGCAATCTTTTCTCTCCCCGCCAAAGAATATCCAGGACATTAAAAGGGGTCTTTTTTATCCAGCAATGTTATTGGCTGTTTTCATTCTCTCACAGTTACAGTTCCAGGCTCAGGGTAAAGAAGGCTTTCCACCCTTTTCAACAGCAAGCCAAGAAGTTACATTAAATGCAAATTACTGAACTTGGGCAGCATAGAGGAAGAGCTGCCCTTGCACTTCTGCCAAAGAGGTAACACGTCAGCATGCAGCCAGCAGCTGTCTCTGCTCTCTGAAAAGCAGCAGACAGCTAGATTATGAGCTAACAAAATCTGTAGGTGGAAAACTTATAAATCATTATCAGTAGAGAGGAACAGAGCAATGTAAGGGGACAAGACAGAGCAGATGAAACGTAGACAGAAGTTCTCAACAAATCCTCATCAGGCTTTCCACTGGGACACTGTGCCCTTTGCTCCTAAAACATAGGGATTTTTTTAAGAAGTGACTAATAAACTGGAGGTCTATAAATTCAACCACGGCACACATCAACAGGAAGTGCAGCACTGGCAATCAGGTTTATCTTGCAGACTTGCCACAGAGGCACCAGCAGCACAGCTGCCATGTTTAGGAAACCTTTAACCCAAAGGTGCTGCTCATTAGGAACAATAAAGTCAGAGCCAGGCTCTTGCCACATTAAAATCCCTTCCCTGATTTTATAGCCTCAATAGCAACATGCAGGGACAAAACAGTAACATAAGAATCTGCAGAGTAAATACAATCAACATGGGGTTTTAATGTTTACATGAAATGTGAATATTGCTGAATCACATGCCCTGTCTTTCCCTAAAGAGCCTTCCAGAAGCTCTCAAGTCACTTAAATTTTTTAAAAATGTTTATTTTTTAATCACAGAACAGTATTGGTCCACAGTAAAAAGTATATCTACTTCAGTAAAAGTATTTGTCCCTTATTAGCATGCCCAGTGGGACAGAGAAAACAAAGAGATTAAACAAAAGGAATTAATTTAATTCTGCAGCAAGTAGAAACAAATATTACCACGCATTAAATAATAAATAAAACCCTGTGCTCAGGCAAGATTCTCCAGGAACAAATTCGGCATGTAGCTTGTGAAGAGTTATCCTGGAGAAGAAGGAGGGGGAAGGGCAGACCTTACTGCTCTTTGCAGAGACCTGAAAGGAGGCCAGAGCCAGGTGGGACTGGTCTCTTCCAAATAACAAGCAGTAAGACAAGAGGAAATGGCCTCATGTTACATCAGGAGACATTTAAATTGGGTAGTAGGAAAATTTTCTTCGCTGAAAGTTTTATGAAACATTGGAATAGGCTGCCCAGGGAAGTGGTAGTGTCGTGTCAATGGAAGTATTTAAAACACATGTAGATGGATTTGGTAGACATGCAGATGGCACTTAAGGACATGATAAACCCAGAAAAAATGAGAAGACACACTCACATGAAGTCTGCACCATAAATCACATCACCAAACAGCTAAACTGGGATGCACAGGAAGATGTTTCTTGAAAAATAGTCAGAAAAACCCTAGCTCCTACTGCCACCAATGAATGTACAATCACACACTGCATTAGAGCTCCACCTCACTGCACTTTTTTCAGGAGAGTGGGTATTTCCTAGGTCACTAACCAGGAATTTCTACAGAAGTGGCTCAGATGAGTAACACTACTGATGCACTTTCAATGCACTTCACGGTGTCAAGAGAACTGCAAACTGAGCACCGAGACAATGGACGTCACTGTCTTGTCAGGAACCATATAAAAAAATGTGTGAGTCATGGCACAGTCAGCGAAAGAAAAGAAAAAAAAAAGAATAAAAAATTCCTGGTAATTGACAGGCAGAAATACAAGTCAAGAAAATTAAATCACACACTCAGGTTGAGACACAAATGTTGACTTTCAGTAACAAGATTTCTTCCAGCAACTAAAGAGGAGGAATTAGATATAATTCTTTAAGAACAAGGTATTAGCAGGAGCTTTTCTCACTGTTGAGAGCCCTCTTAGGTGCTGTACTCTTAACTGGAACAGGCTGCAATAACAGAGATGGTGTACTGTTACAGATCCATTCATATCCAATTAACATTCGTTTTAAGGTAAAATGCCAAGTCCAATCTTGCATACCTTGCCAACAGGAAAAAAGAAGGGAATAAAAAGGATCAGACAGAGATTGGGGTCAGGTGAACTGAGAAAACAGGTGGAAGAAAGAACTCTTCCAAAACTAACAAAGTTTTTTCCTCACACAAGACACCACTTTCAATGGACTGTGAAAATGCTAAAACAACGTTCTTGAATTTGGAACTGGATGTCCTGATCATTCTGAAAAATACAACTGTCTTAGCAATTGCCACAGAGATGATTTTGTTACAGGAAAAATAGTGTAGCTGAAATTCTGCAAAAACATGAAAGTAAAGGTACTGCAGCAATTTAGCTCAATCCTTACTTAATGTTTGAGAGAGAACAGTAGTAGCCACTGCTCACAGTACAATTGCAAGAAATCATTAATGGAGTTACTTCATAGGGCTCCCTTGAACCAGGTCTCTAATAAACAAAAAATTCAGGTATTTGGAAGAAAATGTGTTAAAAAGAATACCAGAGAGGCTTCATTGCCAGGAACAAAGCTTGTAAGACACAAGACAACACAATAAAGTTCAGTAATGAAGGCAGGAAGAACAGCTTTCTCATGTAGAGTACCACTCCCCGGTTCAAGTCTATCCTGCTTCTGTTTTTTTTTCATGTATCAGCCCACTGGAAGTTTTTACAATGTTGACCCTACTCACACAATTTCAGCATCAATAATAAAATCAGAAGATGTGCCTTGTCCATTCTTCTTGCTACCTCAAAGCTCTGAGAAGCAGCAAAAGCACTGGACATCACTAGTGCCACCAGGACACAGCACTGTAGCACTTGAAAACCAATAAACTAAGGAGCTAAGCTTAAAAATAAAAATAAATAAATACAATCTGTGCATTCTCCAGAAAACCATGCCCCCCAGATGCTAGCAGTTCATTATTTTATGGAAGGAGGGATGTATTAATAGCCAGCACCTCCTACACACCTGCAATTGATGAAGGCCTTGATTTTAATAGAACTGCTTTAAGCATTAAAGCAAGTTTCAATTCAGAACTCCCTAATTATTTCTTCAAAGCAAGTGCAAGGAGTTCACCAAGATAATGCACGGTTTTTTTAACCTGAGGGAAAGTGAATCAGCTTCCAGGTATCTGAATTCTGATCTTTCTGGTACAAAGGGCCAGCAGTGAAAACATACAACACTTTGCACCATACCTAGTACTCCAAACATACCAGCTAATACTGATTATGCTGTTAGCAGTATTCTCTTGGACAAAAAAAGGAGTCTGTAGCTGACTTGTGTCACTCTGCAACCCAAGCAGTCCCATATTCCCTGCGGCTGCTTCCTCCTCCTCAGAGCAGGTGAACATTTTGACAGAACACACTAGTTTTGGTAAATAAATCCCTTGAGTGGGGAATGAAGCAGTCAGTGCCTTGACTGCTTCAACCTGCAGTTATTTTCTAGGCAATGGTGGGTACAACTCCTCTCAGATCAATCTAAAATAATCCCATGGCAATAGATACTGATTCACATCCAAGGTACGTGTTGGGGGAAAAAAAAGAAATACAGGCCTCCAGTGGGGTGTCTACACAATCAACTGTTATGCTAGGTGAGTCAGAAAAATAGCTATTACAGACTGAGCAGACACTTGCTATTCTACCCACTGCTTGGCAGCTCCCAAACTGGCACTCAGCCTTACTTCAGAACAGCATTTCTTCACCTCTACGTGGAAACCTGAAAGCTCTCAGATTAATTAATGAAAGAAGAGTCGATCAAGGGCTATTAAACACATGAATGATACAACCTTCTAGGCTTGAATATTGCAGTGAGTTTGTCAGGACATGAAAGAGAAATTTAGCACTCCCTTCTATCTATATTGTTGGTGGGTTTTGTCTGTTTGTTTTTGGGTTTTTTTGTCTCTGTTTTTCTTTTCTCACGCTACAGGCCACTTCCAGAGATGAGACTATGGACCCAAGGCAAATTTTTCCCAGTAAGCCAAGCTTTGGTATGAGAAGGCTGTCTCTTAAATCCACAAATACACAAGACAAGCATTACCTACCCATGACAGCATACTTCACCCAAGAGTATTACGACAACAGCACTGGGAGCTGGGTAGCACCTGAGTAAGGTCAGGTTAGGAGGAGAAGAAAACAAAAATCCCAAGAGGACTATCCTGGATTAGCTTGTTGTATTATTAATTTTGCAGGAGGACTTCAGTTGCTTTTTGTAAGATAAGGGAAAACATTCAAACCAGTTTTCTTCAGAGAGAAAAAAAAAGTCATTGAGACATACAGTGATTCAAGCCACGCATTTCTTCCCAAAAACTAGGGGTGCCCAGAGAGAATATTGTCAAGACTGGTAATGGGAATCACATTAGTATTGTGATTGAATCATGTATCCCAACTGCTTTACTTTGTTATGTGTCATTTACAACTGTATGACATTCTCAGTATAATCTGCATTACTCTGCTAAATCAGAAATCCCACGTAATATCTACTATCTTCAGGTGGGGGAATTAGATATTAAACATCACACCTTCCACACGTGGAATGTCTGAAAGATGCCCATCATAGAGTACTGGACTCAGACACTATTCACATATCAGAACTGGGTGATGAGTTTTGGTTTGGTAACCCAAAGCTCAAAAGCCAAGCAATCATGTAAGGCAAAGTTTCCCTTATTTTGGAATATCATACACAGACACAACCCTGGAAATTTTCAAAGCACTGAATCTTGTCTCTATTTTGACAGTTCAACTTTACTTTTTAATCTTCTTCCATCCTGTATCTAAACATAAATGACATTAAATGCAAGATTTATCTGAAAGTATAAATGCATAAACCCAAGAGTATGTCTTTGATGGTAATCTATATTCAGGAGACTTTGAAATAATCAAACTGAACCTAAAGAATTCACAGTCTATCTATAAATACAGCACTGAAAGCAATGGCTATTATGAATGCTTCTTAAATTTTGCTTCTCAAAAAGCGGTAATTATATGCAATTTTGATCATAATTGCAATCACATGAAAACTCAGTTCTCAAAAATGCATTTATATATACAGGTGGCCAAGATCTCAGAACTAAGAAACATTGCCACAAAAGGAAGTCAAATAAAGCAACCACATAAATCACTCGAGGTAGGAAAAAAAATAGAGCAACTAGCCTGTTGTGTCATGAATTTGTAATTATTTTCCAGTATTAGTGTCATTTCCTAACAGCTCATTCACATTACAAGAAGGTAGTAGAAGTTATTGAGACATCTGTTTCACCCAGATGTAGATCAGAGCAGGTATATAGCATTTTACCCCACTCCACCACAGAGGCAGCAGGCAATGCTGAATACACTGCAGTGCTTTGTGCCCACGCTCTGGTAATGGAAGCACAGAGAGCTGTCAGTCAGCTCAGTTCAATGCAAAGCCCAGCAATTTAATTGATACTACTGGTTGTGAGGACCACTCCCTGTTTCACTGTCCATCATTTCAGAAGGCAATCAGATAAGCCAAAACCCCTACTGACTTTTCTTGACTAAACAGCCAACTGTCAGAACCCAAATATGGGGTACATTTGACTTGCCTTTAAAAATGAATGATGACACCTAGTCTCACCCTGCAATTCTTGCCTATTTCACCTTAAGGAGAAACAAATATTTCCAGAAAATAGCTTATCTAAAACATTCAGCTTGCTCATCTTAGAGTGAGATGGGTGAACAGCTTCACAGCTTCAGATTTAAGGCACTTCTTAGGTATCTGAATCAGATCAAACTTCACACCTGCAGATTGGCCATCTGTGTGAAAGTCTATAGCTCAGTGATACCTATGAACGTCTCAGAGTTAGGAATTTAGTTACCCACCCAAAATTAACAATAAGGCAATTACTATTTGTACATTATTCAGTTCAATAGTTAATTCAGTACACCTGCTTGTTTATCTTTCTGAAATAATTCACGGAGCTTTCATTGTTGGCTGAGATGTTTCAAAATCCAGAGTACCACAAATATGTTGAGAACAGTCTCAGCATCAGACCACAGCCATCCACCCACTCCCAACCCAGTTTCTGAAGCCAAGCACTACTGCAGGAGTTATGAATTTCTAACTAGAATATGTTTAGTATCTTTTTCAAAGGGCATAAAGCATCACTGTGCCAGACAGCCTTGCTTCCTTCAGAGAAAGCATGCACCCACTTTGTGGTTGTTTGGCCTATGTCAGTGTCAGCTCGGTACAATGATATTTGATACTATTAATAGGGAAATCTATTTTCTTGTTTACAACATCACTGTTCATGCACTGGAAAGACCAATATCAGCAACCTACTTCTGTAGATGACCTAATAAGGGTTCCATGGAATGTATATTTGTAGGTGTATGCATACATACACACGTACAAGAGAGCAAAAACACCAATAAAAGCTCTACATTAGATTTCTACAACTCACTTCCTATGAGGATGTAAACTATGAAGAATTTAAAAGAGTTTGCTAATGAGGCAGCTAAAGGATTTTTTTTTTTTTTTTTTTTGCTGGACAGAGAAACCCCAATGAAAGGCTTGGCTGGTCCCTCTGAGGCTTCAGAAAGACACAGCAGTTAACCTAGCTGGATCCTAGAATCACTCATTGGATACAGCCAAACTCTCCAAGTCAGTGAACTGACTGCTGAAGGCCATGCAAACCAACACATTTGTATCCCACCTCAAATGTTGCTCTGCATAGTTTGACACACTCTTTAGAGTGGAATAACTAGTAAAGTTAGTATATGTTCTTTGTTAAAGGAGGACAAAAATGAAAAGGTGGAAGTGACAACCTAAATTATTTTTTTTTTCAATTCTAAAACAGAAGAGAGCAGATATTCAACATGACTCTCAATTGGAGGCTTTGCAATAACTGGTATTTTTTTTCTTCAAAAATAAAGATGGTATTTCAGATAAAAATACGTCAATATGAACCTTTACTAACCAAGTGTTAGGAACATGAATTAAGGTACTTTACTCAGTAATTCACTAGCCTAGTTTTCAACATAAATTAACTCATTTATCTTGGGATTACAAAAACAAGTAACAAGTATGTTGAAAACAGTAAATGAGGAACACAGCCTTCAGTTCTTGCCTCCATCACCAAGATCTTGCTCTCCCCCTCAGCTTCAAAAGACTTTATGTTGTCTCCTCATACCATAACACTGCTTTTGCCGTGCTGATACCTACTGAAAAGGTCTACAGTTGTTTAAAGGAAATTAAAGGAAAATGGGGAAAGAATGAGGCCTCCCTACACCTCAACAAAAGACAGCTTAGGGAGGACACTAAGATACTAAATTAATCCTAGAATTAAACAGGCTGCCCATGAAATGCTTTGGCTTCAGTGAGCAGGGAACCACTGCTCACAGATAAAAAGTTCAAGAATCGTGTAACTTCCTCACAGGAGAGACTCAGGAGTCTGATGCCTTGACAATTTAGCAGTGTGACTCACCAACAAACCAGTCCACTGTCATCATGAAGAATCTTGGAGGTACAACAGTAATTCAAATTGACATACTGATGGCAGAGTACATTGGGAAAGAGGCACTTTTTAGTATACACCAATAAACAATTTAACAGGAATAAAGCAACTGATAAAATAAAGCCCTTCCCTTGGCTCTTCTAGAGAATTATGTGCATCCTTTCCTTTTAATTCAAGAAGCCTTTTAACAAGGCCTCACAGAACAAGACAGCCAAAGTCAAAACCTGGCAGAAAACCTCAAGCACGTGCTTGAGCAGAGAAGGAGGTGTTTCCTCATGCTGGGAAGGGAGCTGAGACGCATGGGCAGGATGATAAGGATTGAAGGGCAGAGCCAAGGATTTACATGGCTCTTGGGGCACACTGACTGGGGCCTCTTTTCATACAAAATGTAGAGAAAGAAACCCACAAACATCTTGGCAGAATATGGTATTCAACAGCACAACACTGGGTTTCCATAGCACTGGCTGATGATTTTGGGATCCTCAGGTCACAGTAAAAACAAACCACACATTAAGGAAATATAGGCAAAGCAGACCTAAGACAAAAGAGACTTAACACAGGCTTCAGAAAGGTGCAGAGACATGGGAAAAAAGCAGCAACCAGACTCAAACCAAACTCACAACAATATTGGTGCATACAAAGAAGGTTGTAGGTTCAAAAGAAACTTATCTCTTCTAAAGGGCTGACTTCTCAAGCATTTAAAAGAAATAATATACTTTGTTGTTCTTATTTTCTGTTGCCCAAGGCATGAAATGGTAGTGAAAATAAATGACAAGCCCTGTACCTAACGCTCAGTAGTATCTTCCCAAGATTTCACCCCTGTGTCTTATCAGAAGAAAACAACTAATGTATAACTTGAATGCACTGAATGTATCTTCCCTCTTAAAAACATTTCTAGAGAACTAGAGGATTATATTTATGGAAACAAAACCTAAAATGAAAGGATCACTTTAGCTTGCAAATTACAAACCATTGAATTGCTTAGACTTCTTTTCTGCATGAAAACACATCTAAGGAAAATACATGAGGCAGCAGTTATTACAAGCAAGTACAACCCTAAAGCCATATTTAATTATTCTGCCTGCAGTAATTGAAGGACTTGTGGAAGGGTGTAACTCATTGAGATTCAAGACATCACAGATGATGCTTATTTCCAATGTCCCTGGCCAACCTCTCCCAGAGTGTGCCTACCATTTTCTTTACCTGACCTGTCTGTCCTCAGTCCTAATTCTCACTAGTGGTAAGCCATCGTCTTAGAGGCTGAATAAAAGCAGTAATCTTTGTCTGCCACTATGAGTCTGCAAAAACTGTAAGTGATCTCTACACAAAACTTCTCCATCCAACCTAAGAATAGCTCAGATTTTGCACAGCAAATCCTGATACAGAATGCAAAAACATATGTACATATGAAGGACTCAGTGAATTTTAAAATTCGCTCTACAGTTTCTCTAGTAGAAAAAACCCCACATTTCTAACTTCAAAAGTTCTTAGACACATAGAAACTAAAAGCTCTCACAGACAAAGTGGGAATTACTACTGATTTACTTCCTGGAAGTATTTTTATGACTTGCTGTAATTTAAAAACCTAAACAAGTAACACTGATTATTTGCTTTATATGGCACATGTAAGGAAGACTTTGTACTTTATTAAAACCAGCTTAGCCAACAAAAATGTATTTTAAGGTGGAGTGAGGACAGTCCTGCAATCTGATCTACATGAGCTGTGACACTTGGGCTTAAGCATCCCCATCACAAACAGCAACCCAAGTTGGAAGTTTTACCAGCAAACTGCTACAAACATATGAGTTCCCTGCATTGTGCTTGCACTATACAATCACACTTTACAAAAGACCAAAGCTGTTAAACTCTGAAACTCAAGAGTTTAATTCTGCTCTCAGCTGTACAGCGTGCAAGAATGGTAAAGAGCACTACAGTGCAGTAAAATGGCTACCACACCACTGCACGTGGGTACTGGACTCTGTCTGGCTTTTTATTTTGACTTTAGCAGTCTCTTACAAGATTTACAGCTACATTTAAGAACCATGGTATGGCAAGTTCAAAAGGGTTTTCAGGCACGGCAGAATATTATTGCATTCCACAGACTTCTCTCTAGGGAGAGGAAAAAAAAGATTTTTTTCCATTTGCAAATTTTCCTCTCACACACCAGCATTACCTCGGAGTGATCCTTGAATATTTTATTTATCTTTGAAAAGATAGTTGCTACTTTACCACATAAGTACTGTTGTGTAAGTTAAGGAAAAGAGTCATTTTTCATCAACACTCTGTGTTGATTAAAATCCTTTTTCCATGGATCACACGGAGAAAGAAACCATTTCAGAAATCAAATGTACAGTTTAATGGGCAACCATGGCAGTTCACAGGTCAATTATTGCTCATAAAATATCAAAATGGAATTACTTCACCTATAAGTTCAGGCAAAGAGACAGATGTGGATGACAGCCCATTGCCTTATGAGCAACACAGCCGTAGGAATTCTTGAATTTGCACAGGAGGAATGAGGACAGAAAATAATATGAGGAATAAAAGATGATGTCTCTTAAAGCAATCTGAATTTAATCATTCAATGCATGATCTAATTCCTCTGTCCTAAACAAAAGCCTACAAAGAGGTACATACATCTGTACATGACTGTACGCAGAGTTTAAATAATCCTGTCTGGAGGTTAAAAAATTACTCACTAATTAGATCTAATTAAATGTTTAACCCAAGTGCCTCCACCATTCTTCATCAAAAAAGGTTTGTCAATGACTAAATGCTGCTAACACTTTTTCCCAGTATTGCACTCATGAATCCCCCAAACCAGAACAAATTCTATGTGCGCTGTCATTTTTCAATCTCACACAGATCTATTTCCCTTGCAGCTTTATGTAATTTTATTTGCTTTATACCTCTGTAATTTTGAATTTATTTTAGGAACAGCTATCTGAAAAGCCATTGCAAGTCAACTCTTACAGAAGCTCTGCCAACTCATTACTGGGTTATTGCTACCACCTGCAAAGCTTAAGTGGGAAAGAACTTAGTCTTGCAAAGGTGCTCAGGCATACTCTTGACACACATTGCTCTGCTGTCACTGAACACATCTCAGTCTTTAACAGCAAAAAGCACCTTGCATGCCATCTCTTCCAAAAAATTCAAGTACCCACCTATGTGGAATTCACAGGCATGAAACTATCTGTTTAAAGCTTAGATTTCTTTTAATTCAATAAAACCACAGTGAGTTAGAGCTACACATAAAAAGCACAAAACATGTATTGTCTAAGCAAGCTGCTCATACTAGAACCACCTACAACAAACATGTGAACTCAACCTGCAAAAGAGCAATTAATTTTTTTCCTACACTGGGTATATAAAAGAAGAAAGAGGTACACATATCTGATTTTGCTATGAAAAAGCAATGCTGACTTTTTCAAAGGAAGCTTCTAACCAGGTAGTACAAAGGCACATCCATCTAAGGCACTTACATTACTCATGATCATCATCACAACACCCGAGCACCTCGAAATTTCTTCTTTGCTCTGTTAATCCTCACTCCCTGTGGGAAGATTCTGCTTGCCCTGGCATGATTTGCAGTTAAAGACACAAAAATAAAAGCATATGCTCAAAAATACACTTCACAACATATACAAATACATGTGAACAGTTTCCTTAGATGAAAATTCTATAGGCGACTGCTATCCTGGATATATTTTAAGTGCAAAACTACCAAAGCTGGCTCTGCTCAATCAGGTGAAGTCTTGGAGCAAAACCAACATCCAAGTTAAATCAGACTACTAAACACAGACAGGAATTCCTTATCATTATACACATGTTCAAGCCCCAAACTGGTACTCTCACACTGCTCTGACCTGTATTTCCTGCTGGAGAACACTGCTCATCCTACAGTCTGGACCAGGCAATCTTTTGGAAAATACTTTGGTGTCCTGTCCCATATATGTAAGAATCCTTCAAGTCAGGATTCAAGAGAAGATGAAACAAGCATAAGCCTCATCCTGCCAGACTTTGGATACAGCTAGAGTCAAGTCAGTCCTGTGATTTGCTCCTAAAGGGTGGAGAAAGCCTAACTTTGTGCAAGGTCTCACTAGCAATTGGTAGCAGATAGAGATCTCTATTGAGGTTTCAGATTAGCATTTTAGCTACAGTAATAGCTTGTGTGTAGCTATTGTGGATGCACCAATTGTGATCAAAAATATGTATCGGTGCTGGCCAGTTTCAGTTATTTTTCTGTGGTTTTATAATCAACTCTCTGGTAGAAAACCTTAGGCCTTAGCAACGTTGACAGATCATAAAAAAAGACCAAGTGGCTACCCTGAGATCCAGAAACAGATGAAAGTTGAAAAAACATCCCTTACAATAAAATAAAAGCACTTAAAGAAGCCAAAGAGTTATACAATGCCAATCAACTGGGCTGGGGGGGGCACAGAGGGTGGGAGAGGAAGTAACTTATCCACAGATCACTGTTTGTGAGATCTGAGAGGAAAAAACAGAGGATGTTTCTAGCAATAAAACCTCCTTGAACTTGCATGAACTTGAATTGATCTAAATGAATAATCCTATTAGATCCTCTCAACTTTGGCCGGGATATAATTATAAGGATTGGAGACAGCAGGACCAAAACCCAGTGGGGGTCTGTCTGCAAAGCTCAGCTCCACTTGACAGATTCCCTACTGCCCAGGGCAGGCAAGAAGACAGGGCTAGTTTAAAAAGTACACTTGGCAACAATATGAAAGGGATTTTACATAGGAATGACTCAGTATACCTAAAACTTCAGTTTGGCAATAAGACAATGGCAGGGGACACCACAGGTCTGCCAAGGCATGATGGCTGAACAGGAACCAATTCTTCATTGGCTCCCAAAACAAGAACTGCAGGCTGGGGATTCAACAAAACCATGAAGCACCAGGTTCAAAAACAGAAAGGAAGCAGTCCTCTTTCAAGCAGTCATGAAACTTATAATCATGGGGTGCTGCATACACACAATTCACCTAAATTTAAAAAGCTTACCAGCCTACTTCAGGCTGTTAAATATAAAGGTAAACACAAAGACACTGCTTCTTGCTGAGGAAATCCCTAGCTGAACCAGTGCTATGGGAGCTAGGAAACAAGTCAGAGAACTATGCATACTTGTTTGACCTATTATTTTATTTTCCCCTAGACAAAATGTAGTGGGTCAGACAGGTTTCTGACCCTGCCAGGCCCAGGCACTGGAAGAGACTATGGGATCTTTGACCTCTGCAGAGTACATGCCCAGAATTTAGGCAACCTTGCAGGACAGAAGTGAAGGTGGGTCATTTGAGAGAAAACAGTGAAACCAGTTCAGCATTTCCTTTCCTGCTCTTCCATGTCAAAAGACTGGGAGTTTCATGGTGTACTCTCCAAGGCATAGGGCAGTCTCTTCTCCCCAGATTGACCTAGGAAGGTTATTGCTCTGTACATTCTCCCAAAATGAATGTTACTTAATTAAAGAAATCTTTGTTATCTTCTTGCATGCAGATAACTACTGACAATTGCACACAGGCCCTTAGGATCACCTATACATTGGTAACAATAGCTGTCACAAATCCCCATGAGCACACCTCCATGCAGCAAAAGCAGCAAACCACTGGGGAAAAATGTCACCACTGGTTCCTGCCTCACAAGTACCAGATGTATCACCTGATGTGGAAATAAGGAGTTTTTAATATGTAAGCATATAATTTAAAATCTAAAAAATATTCTGAATCATCCCTCTGTAACACCCAAAATACAAATTATTAATTACCAAGCAGTAATACACACATCTTAAATATGTGAAACAAACAGATCCAGCAGATAAAGGAAAATGCCTTAAGGAGCAAGACACAAAGGCACAGAACCTACATTTTCGTGTTCCAGTTCCCTGCCCTGACACCAACTCCCTACATTGCCTTGAAAAAAAAAAAAATCACTTGTTGCCTCTGTGCTTCAAATTACGTTCATAAAATGGAGGCAATGCCACTTCATTACGATCTTACAAGGATAAGGTGAAGATTGTGAAATGTGTGCATATTACAGGATTAAAGGTCATACAGAAGCCAGGTAAGAGTGAGAAACACGTTTTAACTAGCACTGAAAGTACTTTATTACCCTTGCAGATGGAGCACTCCTGTAGCCTTAGTCACCAAGTGAGATCCAGTGAGGCTGCCAAGCAAAAACTGTGTGTGCCTGTTCACTCTGGGAACAAGGATGGGATGGCAAAAATGACATTCTCATATTAAAGAAAAGGAATGTAATATGCATACTTTTGTGTACTGAATGCCCAACAAGTTTAGGGTGGTGGGGTTTTTTTTTTTGAATGCAAAAGGAAGCTTGAAGGATCTTGTTATTTAATAGTGCCACAGAGATTATCAGGGCACTGTAGTATCACAAAATTTGTTCACAGCAGGTAAAATTCACACCCTGCAGCGATCCAACAAAAGACCACTTAAACCCTAATTTGAGCTTTCATGGTTGAGCCAGTGACATACTTCTGTTAGCACTACATGGGAATCATTTTCTGGATCAGAATAATAAAAGCACTTGTGCTTCAACGACATTTCCTTCAAGACATTTTTGGTTTACCACAAAAAACGTCAAGGGAATATGTTATAATCCGAAGTCCAAACCAACCTTTTATTTACACTGGTTGATGCATGTAAAACTAGATGGTGGTACGCCCCTATATTTCCACGATTTTAAAAATCATGGAAACGTACACAATTCAGCTGTTTCATTAAAACAAAATTGTATCACATTTCGGTTTTTTTTACCCAAATAGTTACAAAGATACACTATATTCAGAGAGGATTCTCTTCTATGAGAGAGACTTCACCATTTCTGAAAGTCAGACAACACAATCATCAACGGGTATCAAAACAGAGAAAAAGAATAGTATTAGAAAGAGAAATTTCAATATGTAAGTAAACATTAGATGACCTGCAAGTACAAAGGAAAGGAAAAATTCAACTTGCTGATAAAGCCATGCCTTCAAAAATCAACTACAGGAAAAACATGCGTTCCTTAAAAGGAAAGACACATAAAACATACATTGAAGAGGAGGGTAAAAGTCAGCACTAAGTACTAGGGTCCTGCTCTTTTCTCTGGTATAAACACAAGCAAAAATCAAGGATGTTAAACCTCAGCCTCTGTCCCTTGGAGGGAATCTGCAGGATCGTCCCTGTGCCTACCGAGCTTCCGTTGGAATAGTGGAAAGTTGGATCTGTAACAAAGATTATTTTTCCACCAACAGTTTAATTTTAGAAAGGCGCCAACAAAAGGCACCGCTCCGAGCACCCCGAGCGCGTTCCTTCCCCTCCCGATCCATCAGCGCCCGCTTCCTTCTGGAGGCACGACGCCGTGCAACAACCACGGCTCCATTTGGCCGCTTTAGCCAAACAAGACGCTCTTCCTGCCTGGAAAAAATAAAACAAAAAGCCCAACCACCCAACCAACCAATGCCATAAAAAGGCAGGAAAGCAGGAGCACGGAAAGAAGGGCCGGCGTATACAAGAGCCCGCACCGCCGCCCTCCCGCAGCGGATCTGGAGCCTCCGGTGCTCCGCAAACCCGCGAACGGCGGCATTTCCGAACCCGGGGTCCAGCACCAACACCGGGGCTGTGACGCCGCCGCCCGCCCTGCCCCGCCATGGCCGCTGCGCCCGCCCGCCCGGCCGGAGCTGCCCCACAGCAGCCGCGGTCGCTTGGGCAGCGCGGCCGCGGGGCTCCGGCGGGGCTCCGGCACAGCTCCCGCCCGGCGCTCTCCCCGTTCCGGCCGCACCTGTCGGGTGGTTGCGCGGTCCGGGGCGGGGAGGGCGAGCGAGCGCGACGGCAGCAGCGACGGCGGGAGACAATGGAGGAGTGAAGGACGGACACATTGACACACGGGCGCCTCCGCCCGCCCGCACCACTCCCGGCACCTCCCCGGGGGGGAGGAACGAAGGAGTCACGGAGAAGTCAAAAAGAGAAGACAAAAGAAAAACGGAACACATTTCTCAACTTGAAAACCAGGATCAACACTAGACAGGCTCTTTATCTCCGGCCGCACCGGGTGGGAAGCTGGCGGACGGCGAGAGGCTGGCACGCAATAACCCCCATTCCTGGGCAGAAATGGTTCGCCCCGCAGCCGGCCCCGGCAGGGCGGGGCTGCGGGCGGAAGGCTCCGTGAGGAGCGAGGCGGGGGCGGTGCCGCGGGCGGGGGAGCTGCGGGCGCCGTCCCGGGCTGATCCCGCCTTACCGTGCGCGGGGACCGTGATGGCTCCCCCCAGGAAGGGCGACCTGAGCGCGGAGGAGAAGGATTTGCTGGCAGTGATCGCCACAGGTGAGCCCTCCCGGCCCTCGCCGCTCGCGGCCCCGGGGCGCAGCTCCCACGGGCCCCGCTGGCCGTGCCCCGGGAAGGATTTCGTGTCCCCACACGTTGGGGGCGGCGGGTGAGGCGCCGTTACCGGCCGCTCGCCCCGGGCTCCCCCGGCCGCGCTCCTCAGGTCACGGCGCTGTGGGCCGCCTGCCTTCCCGTGCCGCCTTTGGGCCGTCACCCTTCTCCCTGCCGGGGAGAGTGGCAGCTGCCATGGTTTACTTCCCTCTCGGGCAGGCCCGCGTCACCCAGGGAGTGCAGTGGGCACGCGTTGAGGTGCAGTCGGGCTGGGGAAGCTCAACTGGGCGGGTCTAACTCTGCCAGGGAAAACTTGCGTCTTATTGGCAATGTCTATTGACATTATTGGTGTTAACTTCCATTGCCAGAAAAAAAAAAAAAAAAAAGTTTTCTGGGGGTAATCTAGTCTTTTAGAGTGCTGTAAGATTTTCCTCTTGTGCTGTTGCCAGACCAGGGCATCTTTGCAGACACGTTGTTCTCACATTGCCAGAACTTGAGCTTGTTTGGGGTGTTGCGCACCTCTTACCCCTTATAATGTTTTATCTCACTGTCCCTTATGCTCTCTCATACGATCCTCTTAGAGGGAGGAGAGGGGATCAATGTCTATCTGAAGCAAGGGTGTCAAGAGGATGGAGCCAGGCTCATCCCAGTGGTGCCAAGCAACAGGACACGAGGCAATGGGCAGAAACTGATGCACAGAAAATTCCACCTGAATAAGAGAAAAAACTTCTTTACTGTTCAGTTGGCCGCACACTGGAACAGATTAAGCAGAGAAGTTGTGGAGTCTCTCTCACTGGAGATACTCAAGAACTGTCTGGATGCAATTCTGTGCCATGTGCTCTAGCATGAGCCTGCTTGAGCAGGCAGGTTGGGCAGATAACCAGACTGCTATGGTCCCTTCTAACCTGACCCATTCCGTGATTTTGCATTCCATGTGAGTGTCGCAGTTTCATCGCACTGTCTGGCACGCTTGCTTGTTGCCAGGGGAGGCTTCTGTCATTTGGGTTTCCTAGTCCAGCAATGTGAATTTCATAATCCCAACTAAATAGTTACCCTCCAACTCTTACTTTGAAAATCACGAGCAGTATTTATTAGTTGGAGGCAAACTGAGACCACTTTCTGTTCTATGCATTGTATATGTAGTTTCCAGGCAATTTGAACCCATGAAAGTTTTACTACAGTTTGGGTGCTTCACTCTCAGTTGTATTAAAATCTTCCTTTGTGTCAGAGACACAAGCATAGGACAGTCAGCAGTGAATTTGTTGTGGACCAGGACCAGTTTGATTGACTCACGTTAATAAAAGTTTCAGACCTTGGTCTTGCAGACACCTCTGTCCAACATACCTGCAGCTTCTGATTAGGGTCATGGGATAATTCAGGTTGGAGGAGGCCTCAGCAGGTCTCCAGGCCTCCTGCACAGGGCTTTATCCCATCAGATCTTGAAAACTCCCAAGGAGGAGGGCTACACAGTGTCTCTGGGCAACCTCTTGGTCTTACTGGGTTCATAGTGTAAGTGGTTTTTCCCTTGTATCCAGTCTGAAGCTTCCTTTTATTTCAGCTTCTGCCTGTTACCTCTTGGCATCCTACCAGGCCACCACTATGAGGAGCCTGGTTCCAACTTTTAACTCTGGCCAATTCTAGAAGTCTGACTTCCATCAGTTTAATGTCTTGTTTGAAAATCCTTCAATGTTTTGTTGTACAGAACTCTGAGTTTGTAAATGTAGCTTTGCTTTGCTTGTATTATAATTTACTTGAAGATCACCCTTTGAAGACTTTCTCCTACTGATGTTGGTTCTTTAGCTGGGATATTCTTCTGAAAACTGTTCCAGTTCTTAAAAAGCTTCTAATATGTTTAGAAGATATGTGTGTCTGGGGGAGTAAATAAGTTAGTTGATGGTTCCCTGACTGTCAGTCCCAGGGCCTTTATCAAGTGTGTTAGATGACTCAGGTGATTGTCTTTTTTTCCTTAAATTAATGAATTAAAAGAAAAATGGTAAAAGCCCCTGTAGTGTAGTTAAACCACACCAAAAAGCCTTATGAAAAGAAAATATTTCTACTATTTTCAGCCAAAACTGAAATTTTGGGATTTTCAGCCAAAACTGAAGTTTCAAAAGCTGTTTTGCTGAAAAGTTGCTGGATGACCACCTCCTTCTGAAAGAGTCAAGATAAACATGAAAATCATTAAAATAAGGGATGCAGTGTTTATTTTTATTAAGCACATCACTGCTGAAAGAGCTTTGCTTACTATTGAATCAATAATTAGAAGTTTCTGTTAATTTGCCAAAAATATTCTCCAAACTCAGACTCTTGGAATGTTCTTTTATTTCTATTTGTTTGTTCCTGTAGAAGCTGCATTGGCAATATCTGAATAGTCCTCCAATGGGCTTTAAATCAGGTTCTTAGACCTGTGGCTTAGCCAAAAGGATTTTGGTAAGGAATTGAAAAATAGTAGGACAGTAGAATTGAAAAACAGGTGTAGCCTGTTTTTCTTGGCACATTATTCAGACTTCAGTCTACTTATGTGTTTGGCAATTTTTAGAAATGTCAACAATCAAGCTACCTGGGTCCTTGTCCTTTCTATCTCTATTCTCTATTCTGAAAAGCAAATTCATTCCACTCCTGTGAATGTCATATGTTGGAAATTTCAAATTGAAACAGGAAAAATGATGTAAATGATAAAGCATGTTTCATTCAAACCAAAAACTCTTTGAAGTGAGGCAATCTCGTTTTTGAGAATGTAGACAGCTCTTTTAGACAAAAGATGCACCAGAAGAGATGAAAGTACAAAAGGTGTTAAAATGCTCAGTATTGTTATGCTCATTCAGAGCTGTTCATGTCTGTTTATGAGACTAGTGAGTGTCTTGTTTTTGTATGTGTAGGTCACATCACAAAAAAATGGATGATTACTTGTAGTTCATGCTTCCCAACTGCTCTTTGATGTTGTGAGTTCTTGGTTTTTAGCTTCTAGAACATAATGCTGTTCATTCCTAAGCTGCTTCACTAAGTGCATTTAATTTATTGGTGGTTAATCTACATCCCAAGCAATTAACATACAAAGATTTTGATTCTAATGACAAAAGGAAGTGACCATTTTCCTCCAAATTCTCAGCTTATTGTATTTCTCACCCCCTTTTCTCTCTGTGTCTTTTTATTTTTAATTAAAGGAAACACCGAGGAGGCTGGAAGGCTACTGGGGAGCAAGAATGTCCGTGTCAATTGCCTGGATGAGGTACTGCAAAACTGTGCAAGCATTATGCTGGCTTTAATAAGGAAAATGCTAGGTCTGAAGACCTTGAGGTTGTTAAATAACATTTCTCTAACAGCAATTGTTATAGCCCTGAAAATCAGAGTTACTCTCAAGATATTTCTAGCCTGCAGCTGGATAATGGACCTTTGTAGAGTTCTTACTGGTTTTTTAAGAAAGTTTAAAGATTAATGTTACTAAAGTACTGCACTGTATTTTGTCTCAAGTTCCAGCACAAGCTTTGTCTGTAAGGTAAGATGAACACTGCAGCAAAACAGGTGGGAGTGCTCCCTGACTCCTTGTCACCTTCACAAGCAGTAGCCCCTCTGCTTAGTCCCTCTGTGGCAGACTCAGCACCTGTTCCCATCCCATTCCCATCCCATCTCATTGCCCAAAGCCTTGTCTTTGCCAAACCATAAACATACCTAGAGGGTGAGTAGCTCAATCACAAATGGAACCACAGCCTTTAAAGATGTGGGTGTGGTAAACATCCCGTGGTAAATCCTGAAGTGCTACCTGAAGATGGGAATAAGTTCATGGAAAAAGGAACCTTCTGTGATGCTCATGTTTCCTCTTCTTTTTCTTTTTACAGTTTTTCTGAAGCATGTAACATTAATATGAAATGCAACATGCAAGCAAAACTAATTCCCCATCATGCATGTTAAATCCGTGTGTAATTTGTCAATTTAAATGCTAATTTGTGGGGTTTTTCACAGCTTTAGACTTCCATAGGAATCACTGGGAAATTCTTGGAATGTGTCTAGTTCAACCTCTGGTTCAAAGCAGCTTCAACTCCAGGGTCAGATGAGATTGCTCTGAGTTTTGACCTGTCTGGCCTTGTAAATCTTGAAGGAAGGAGACTGCACGATATTTCTGAGCAACTTCTTCTACTCTCTTACTGTGATTTCAGTGAAAAAGTGTTTAACTTACATGTGAACCTTAGCTTAGGCTCAGTGTCTCTTGCCCTCCTACCACCATAAGTGAAGAGTTTGTCTTCTCAATGAGGTCCCTGTCAGCTCTGGCAGGCTGCTCTTGGGTCCCACCAAAGCCATTTCTTCTCCAGGCTGCACAAGCTGAGCTCCTGCAGCCTCTCTTCATTGCACAAGTGCTCGGGTTCCTACCGTGTGGTGGTGGTGATCCATTGATTATGTTGCAGTTCATCCATGTCTCTGTTGCACTGGAAGGCTCAAAATGGGACAGGGGGGGTATTGTAGATGTGGTCTCATGAATGCTGAATGGAGAAAAATTGCCACTTCCTCTAGCACATATCTTCATGGAATATTGTTAGCCTTTTTTTCTGCCAACAGATCCATTTCCTGATTGTTCTTAAGCTAAACACGAAACCTGAATTTCTGTTGTATGAATTTCAACAAATTTCTGTAAAACTAGTTAAACTAAGCTTTACAGTAAACTTTAGGAAGCCAAGACACACTGTAAGTATGCTTGCAAGTGTGCATTATTGTATGGGCATCAAAAGGTTTTCCTTAAGTGTAATTGCTGAAGTCGTGCTGCACGATGGCAGCCTTGCTGCTGTATTAGTGCACATCCAGGGTTAGTGTTGAGAGGGTATGGCTGATTCAAAGAAATCATAGCTGAGTTATGCCTCGGGCTCTTGTTGTAGGAGAAATAGTATTAACAGTATTTGCCTACGGCTCAAATCTGACTGAATACACATAAGGCTCATAAAACTTTAGAAGTTCATGCAATGGACTTCTTGCAGACTCTTTTTTATCCCCAAGAAGGGTGTGTAATCATGCATATTAAACAGGAGAGGGGTCAGGTTTGTTTAGGTTTCTTAAATTCATCAGCCACGTCAGCTTTACAATTTTTCTTTTATAACATGTTTTCCCTCCAATGTGTTGTTCTAATATCTATACATAAGTAAGAGAGTGTGAAATCCCAGTTAAACATCAGCTTCATCTGTTATTCATTGTAGCCACAACTGGAGACTGCTCTCAGTGTATCAAGTCTTATTTTTTTTCTCTGTTGCTTATCCTGAAATTCACGTATTACTACTGTTACTTATTTTATTAAAGTTAAGAAATAAGGAAGCCCTGAAGATGGAATGCTTAGGTATTGAAGTGGGAGCTCAGTTCAGTTAGGAGCTCATTTCCATCCTTAAAGACCTTCTTATATGAGAGAATCCACAGAATGAGCACAGGTTTAATGTAATTCTGTCTTCTAGCTGTGGTACAGCAAATATGCAATCACAGTTTAATAATTTCAGGCTGAAGAACTCACAGTGTCTAGAAGCAGGCTGTTATATAGTGCACTTCCTAATTTTAAAAAAACCCCACACATAATCTCTTCCTTTCATTTTTGGTTTGACCATATATTCTAATTACTTGGATCCGCCTTCTTGTAGATTAAAAACTACTAACAATCAACTGTCTTTTCTCTATGTATTTTTAGACAAGGACCAAGTCACATTCTAACATCTTCCAGATGCAGTGACCTTTTAAGTATCTTGCCTAAAGTTATGTTTCTGCAGCAAGTGATCTGTAACTGTGGCTCTTTTTCAAAACCTTTCCAATTGTTTTGGCTTCTTACTTTAAAAACTTACAGATGAGCTGGATGCAGTATTTCAGCATCACTTCTGCTGTTGGTACATGCATTTAAAAATAAAAAATTACTTCTCGAAGTCTGCTTGCTTTTCCTGCCCTTGTTCCAAGACTCCCTCACACCCTTCACCTCCTGCTGTCTGTTGGGAGTGTCAGCACAGAGTGTATCCCTTTACTCAGATGAGTTTCCCAGATGCCCATCTTCCAGAAGGTTGGAGATATCCAGTAGATACAGTCCTGTTTTTTCTCAGCACCCTTTCTGACTGAATAAATTTTGTTGTGTATTTGTGGGTTGAGGTAGATGAAGAAAGGAAGGATATTTAGGCTTAATCGCTGTCTTTATGAAAACAAAGAAATTCAATTGGTTTTCTCCAAAACTGGTCTTTAACCGTTTGACAACTTTAAACTTCAGGGACATTTAGGTTCTGGTGTCCCCAAACATTGGGACAAATAGATGGGCTGTAGAAATGGATGTCAAATAAACACAAATATAATTAACTTAAATCCACACTACTTAGTAATTTGTGTCCCATTTTAATACGAGTGATTGCCAATTTGGAAATTTAGTATGGAAGAAAGTGTTCAGGGCATTTCTTTCCCCTGAGAGTGCAGAGCTCGTAAATATTGTGACTTTTTGTCAGCACTTTGCTTACTTAAACTCCATCTGCAGCATGTGGCTAAAATATTTCAGATTGTTACAGAAAGACAGGCTTAAGGAAGCACATGGGCTTTCCAACTGTGGAAGCTTCCTCTGATCGTGTTAGTAGGTAAGGTTGCAAGGGAGCACTGTAGTATTATATCCTCTATCCTTTTTTTGCAGATCAAGCCAAAAGACTTAACCTGAAAAATGCATAATTTTTCTCTATTTAAAATAACTGTGAGGTTGTTCATAATCTTCTTACATACAGAACTATCATCTGGCATTAGTGGCATTACATTTTTCCTCTAGTTTGGTGGTTCAGCTGTTCAGTTCGGTCATACATCGTTTAGAAACAGTCCCCTTCTCTATGCTACAGAACCAAACACTTCCTGGGAATTACAGCAGCACCTGCTTATTCATGGCTGACATGAGTGTAGCTTCACTCAACTGAGTGTGTTTTTGAAGGGTTCTTCAGGTAGTCTGTCCTGCTATTCTAGTGCCAACATCCTATGCTAGCAGAAAATGCCCAGATCCTTGGCCTTTCTTGAGGAAGAAGAGTTTTGTCTTTTGATGTTTTTTTGCATAGTACTTCAAAATACACAAACCAAAGAAGATTCTATTGCTAGTAAGAATTATCTGGTTTCAATTCAGGTTGCTGATTGATGTAGGCTTTAACTTTTCATCACTGCAGATGAACTGAAAGATCATCGGAGGAATCTAATGTGTTACGTATGTGAAACCAACAGCTGAGCAGGATGACTATAAAGGAGAACTAAAGCTGTGATTGACACTTACTGAACAGTATTTCATATTCTAATTATTCCATACTTAGCTACAGCTAAAATCGTTTGTGCATGTAGCTGTTGACCTCCTTCCAAATGCTGCTTTCAGGAAATTTAAGATGTGTAAGGGCAATCTTATTCAAAAGCTTGAAGGGGGAAATTTCTAAAGGCTTTCATCCAATGAAGAGTCAAGTTGTACTTCTAGACTAGCAGCATTCAGTACCAGAGAGCTGATTTTGAAGATATACATCAACAAGTATTTCTGCCTTTTAGCACCTGTTCTTTTTATATCGTTTTTAGCAATGTCCCAAATACTGTCTCAAGTAAAAGCCAAACATAGAGTTGTGTGTTTTGTTTATAATTTTCTGAATTGAACTGTTGCCTGAATCTAAAGGGTAAAATAAGACACTCTTTCTTTGCTAATGTGTGGCTGGGTTCCTCATTGGAAATGAGCTGGAAAAGAGAGAGGTGAATGCTTTACTCTTGCTGGCATACAGGCATCTGCAGCAGTTTTTCAGCTAGGGTTTTGACAGCCCTTTCCCTTTCTTTTTTTTTTTTGACTCTTCCCACTCTATTTAAATAGCTGGTACTCACATGTGCAGTGTCTTAGTGTACCTCAGGACCTGCTGAAGGACTGCTCCAGTGTGATCCAGCCTGTGTGCCACATCTTGGCACAGTTCCGTGGTTGAGAAGAGGGGTGAAGTGAGCATGGGAATGTTGGGAGCACTTGGATTGCACTTTTCACTTGAGTAACCCAGGGCTCATGTGGCTGTTTGAATTGTCATTGTGTTACCCACAAAACAATACATACATGTCTGTGTTCCTACACAGTCAGCATGAGTGTTTAAATGTTCACAAAATGGAGAGGTTTTGTGCCAAATATGCACATGTCACTGGAGTAAGAGATAGTTTGTGTGTTTTTTGTCCCACTTCTTGTTCCCTAGCTGTCCTGTGTTTCCCCATTCCTCTGGTTGATGAAGGTTGAGCAGGAGTTTTCTTGGAAATTTGCTTTGTAGTTCCTAGGAGGCAGAAGGTTGCTTTTTCAGTTTATTATCTTTATAAATTTGTTTTTATTCATCCCATTCAAGCACACCTCAGCTGGATGCTAAAGGGACATTGACCTGCTTTCTTCTTTGTCTGTGTCTGGTGGTGGAGTCCAACCCTTCCCTGGTTCTGGTACTTCTCTGCCTGCCCCTCCACTAAGCCCATAGTTTATTGTTTAGGTTTTTTTCATCAATGGACTCCCCCACCATGACAGCAGTTCTTGGAATCTCGTTCCTCAGTCTGCTTTTGGGTTATTTTCAACATGAGGAACTGGGAAGGATGGCCTGTAATGGCTGGGCTGGCTGTGCCAAGAGCCCTTTTGTGCCAAGGAGGCCTTGTTGGTTGGTGAGCTGGAGAACCCAGTCAAGACAAGTGCCAGGTAATTTTTAGAGGTGCTGCAAACTCTATTCCTCTTGTGTGCTGAGACATACAGGGAATACATACAGCCCTGCAGAAGAGATGTTGCCATATAACATGCCTAGAAAAAAAAAAAGAAAACTGAAAGGATTCATTTTTGTCCTGAGGAATAAGATTTAAAAACTCAATTTTCTGGTCAGAAGAGTTTTGCATGGTAACAGTAAGAAAAAGGATCCTTCATCTGATGTTTCATAGTGGAACAAAAATTTTGTTTCATCCGTATGCTTAATAAACCATCTGCAAGTTTTGTCTTTTAAGGATGTTGTATTGACAATCCAAATGTCATCTGTGAGAAAACAGACTGTTGCTGGACCTGCCTTTGACATTCAGGAAAGTATTTGCAGTCAAGCCAGCTTTAGTCTAAGGGCATTATACAGGAGACCAAGCATTTCCAGATAAACTTGTGTCTAGCCTGACCCCCTTTTGTTTGCTGTGAATGTGAAAAACTGATAATTAACGTGACTTTAAATCCAATTTTATAGCAACTGTCCACATATTTTCTGCCTGATATGTTCATTTGATCCACACTACAACCTGACACTTCCAAAATTTAATCAAAGGATTTTAAAAACAGTTTTCTGGAATGAGAAGATAAAACAAACCTAATTCTTTACTTTGTCATATAATCCTCAGATCTTAATTGAAACAACTGGCTTTCAAGATATAACCAAACTTAAAAGTCACTGTTTCCTAAAAATTCTTTGTCCCATGAAAAACCGTGCTGTGTTTATATTCCCTTACTGCAGTACCTTTCTGTGCTGCTAAAGGAGACAAATCCCTACTGTGACTCCAGACTGGGATTGGCCTGTAAAATTGTTTTTGATGCAACATTATGAAATGTAATATAATAAAATGTATTTTATATAGTAGGACAGGAAGTCTTTATTCAACATTTGTGACACCCCAAATGAAATCTAGCAAAAGCAGTCTGTTTTGTATTCATGAAGTGATCTCTTTAGGTATTTTGTTTCTTCAATGGCAGTTTATATTGCAATTTACCAAAATATGTGGGTTAATAAAATACAATGCATCAAAAAAGCACTTTTTATTATTTTCAGTTAGGATGGATAGTAATGAAACTGTAATAACTTAAAATTATTATACTTTTAACTTTTTCTGATTTCCCTCACCTTTAGAAATTTTTTGAAAAATATGCTGGTAAATCAAACTTACTTGGGTTTCACTCAGTCATAAATTGAAACAAATACATTAAGGCTCAAACTGACAATTACATTATTTCAGAGTATGACATCAGTAGACATTTACAGAGATGCAGTAATGGTGTGCATGAATGTACTCAAGCACACAGCCTTGACTGGCAAAGAAAGGAACAGAATGCTGTCCTGATTTTCTTCAGGAACAAACTGAAGCACTCTCCCTGGTATGCAGTGGTGGAAGGTGTTCTTGGGCAACTGAGGTGTCTTGGCTGATACTGTGAATCCTGACCTGATGTTAAGTGAAAATAAGCATATTGGAAAAAGCATACTGTAGCCTAAAAATGGTGTGTCATGCCATTTTCTCAAACAGCAGCATGCTTCTCCCTGCCCTTGAAGAGGGAGAGAGCCTGCACTAACAGTTCATCCTAGTTCTGATAATTTCCTCTGGGGTTTGCCCAGCTTTGCATTTGTAATCACACCTCAGTCCTCCCATGCTGAAGCAAATCCTTTTTGTGCTGGGGCAGTTGATCAAACCAGCCAGGTTTGTTAAAGTCTGACAAGAGCTGTGTGTCTTTATGAGGCTTTCAGAGCTCTGGCTGATCATGGACACAATGCCAAGAGGGTGGAGAAGTGGGAGAGAGGCTTTGGGAGTTATATTGAGTGTTTATGGCCAAGTAAAAATGATCAGTGGTATAAAGATCACGAGATGTAACATTCTTTTTTGTCTGCTACCTGCTTCTCCTTTCTTTTTCCAGCATGGCATGACCCCTCTGATGCATGCAGCTTACAAAGGGAAGGTGGACATGTGCAGATTGCTCTTGAGACATGGAGCTGATGTAAACTGCAATGAGCATGAGCATGGATACACTGCCTTGATGTTTGCTGGACTTTCAGGTAACTTCTTACTAAACTCAGATTATTGATTTGTATGACATCAGTGGGTAAAATTTGCCATATGTTAATTTACAAGTAAATGTTGATATGCTTTTATTATGCAGGTTTGCTGTTATTTTTGTGAACTAAGACCAGTAGAATCCTGTAGGCAGTGCAACAGGAGCGTCTCTGTTTGGGCTCATATAAAAATTGATTTTATTCAGCATTTTGAGGCATACAGTCTTGTCCTGTACCTGCTTTGTCCTGTTTGTTAGAGATCTCAACATTCATTTTCCTGTGACAGTTTTTTTTGTGCAGTAGGATACGTTCTTTTTACTTAGACTGTGTCACACGAAAAATGATGCTGCATTAGTATCTTTTGGTAATATTTGAGACTTCTCAATCCAGTACTTCTCAAATTTTGTCTTTCTCCTGTGTTATATTTCCAGCTATTGTGTGGGCTTCTAAAAATGTATTTAGTAAGTTTTAAAAACATGTTTTCCCACAATAATTTTCATTTTCCTCTTACTTTTTTTTTCATGAGAGTGCATATAGCTGTATATATCTTCTCCTGTCTCAAATGGTGGTTTGCAGCTTTCCCCTTGCTGTTCTTTTTCCCTGATGGCAGGAACAGTAATTTCCTTGAGTGAGAAAAAGACACTACATTAAAACATTATTCCTTCTGTGGAAAAGATTTGATTTGGGAATATTAGGTTATTTTAAGTATCTTCTTTACTAGGCCACTTATGTCTTCCCAAAAATGAGATTCTAGAGGAGTCAGGTTCCTTTGCAGGTAGAGTTTAAACTGCCTTCTTTCATTCTAAATATTAAAAAAAAAGGGCATATATGTGTATGTGAACCTTAACTAGATCATCAGATTGTTTTTCAGGCAGAACTTCAGTAAAAAGATTTGAGAAATTCCAGTGATCTGTGGTATTGAGCAATATCACAGCTGCAGCAGATAGATGAGAACAAACTCTTAAAGGCTGTTAAATGACTGCAGCTTGATGGGAAATGCTGGATTTTTACCATTTTCTTCACAGCTGAGCTTTTAACCTGTTATCCTGGGTGTGAAAGCTTCTGAATGTTGACTTTAGGGTCTGTTATTTGTGAACACAAAAGGTACATGAGCACTACTGATGCAATGACTTTGTTTTTAAACATTGATTTTCAACCACCATCCCCTTTTTGTATTCACTTTTCTGTACTTAGCATCTGCACAAAAACTGATAAAGTAAGAATACCTTTGAAAGCAGAGCCAGCAGGAGTGGTGACAAATACACGTTTTTAGTCTCTGAAGGGCACCAATTAAGTCATCTAATCTTCCCATCAAATTTTAGCTTCATTTTACTTGGTATTTAGCCCAGTCTGAACACCCAGTCCCCACTGTGGAGAAAGGAACAATCTGTTCTGTTCACTGTGTTCCTGCTGCATCATAGTCCTGAATGTGTTTTTCTTCTTAGAATAGCAAATGTAGTTAAACTCTTAAACAAGATTAGTTGAATTTCCCTCTATACTGCTTTCCAGAGGGACCAAGCTCTAGTGTAGCTACATTAGTACATGATCCCATGAGCTCCATGGGAAGCTGAATGTGCATTGCAGAGTTACACCTGCTGCAACTCTAAATAAGCACATGCCTTTCTCTTAATCCATGCTGAAAATAATGACATTAAGAACATTCATTTTCCTCAGTGTTGTTCCTGGTCTTTAAGAAATTCAGTACATATTTTTCTGAAGCGTGGAGAATTACAAGTTCTGATTTGTCCTTGCTTATTCCCCACATCTTTCCTGCAAATTCAGGAAATAAAGAAATCACCTGGATGATGTTAGAGGCTGGAGCAGAAACTGATGTTGTCAACTCTGTGGGAAGGACAGCAGCTCAGATGGCTGCTTTTGTGGGTAAGAGGAAAATTATTATCATTTCTTAAACTCCTAAAGAAGTAAAGTGTTAGATTCTGATGCTTTTTGTTGGAAAAACATTATTTAGTGACTTGTTCTGAACTGACACATTGTTGAGCTTTGTTTTCCACAGCTCATCAGGTAAGAGTCAAATTGTGTTCTATTCCCATGTTTGATTTCCTAAAAACACAGATGATCTTACCTATGAAAACAGATGCTGCTGTTCAAGTGTGTAAGTTTTTGCAGTGTCACCACTTTGGAAATAGTAAGAGGAAGCTGGTTACATTGGAGGGGTCTGAAGTGCAGCACCAAGTGCTAGTTGGAGCTTCTCTTGTGAGAAAGGACAACTGTAGTGCCAGGAGTGAGGAGCTCAGCTGAGCTTTGCAGCTGTGTGCTGGCAGCAAGCCACCCCCTGCCCTTCTCCCTGGCTGCAGGGGAAGGGAGAAGCCTTGGAATCCGTTCTGAGCTAGTCATTACTTACTGACCTGAACTTCACTAGAATAAGATAAAGATTTGTCATTCCAGTACGCAGAATTATCCCTGGAAAAACATGCAACAGGCTTTTCTGCTGTTGTTGTGTTCCTTTTTTTTTTTTTTTCTTTTTGTCTGTTTGTTTTTATAAGCCCTTTTTATATTTTTTACCCTCCTTGACAATACTAGGTTCCTGGCTTAATGTTCCACTTTTTCTATAGCAAGGAGAACAGATAAAATAGATAAAATATTATCAATTAATTGGTATGGTTAAGTGGAGTAATTTTCAATGGCACACCTACTGCTTCCCAAAAACCAAAAATTAGGATCTGTATTTTCTTTCAAACACAACCCTCTCATGGTGTTTAAATGCCTGAAAATTCTTTTTCAAGTCCTTTTGGTGTTCTGCATTCAAGCCTACTTTGCCACTTAGATTTACTTCCTTGAATAGTGATTTGGTGCTAAGTTTCAGTTTCTATTTTATCTCATTCTGCCGTTTTAAAGAAGAAAAGGTTGACATTGCTCACTTGAGGTTTGAGCAGCAAAACCTTAACTATTGACTTAATGTATGAGAGAAGTCTACTCCTATGAATTATCCTTTGGATTTGAAGAGTCTTTTTGAATGTGATGCTGTATGGAATGAATGGGGAGCATTATCTCCAACATAATTTTTGAGAATTCTCGTTTAAAATCTCATCACATCACCAAGGTAGCATAAATATTTTCAGGCATACTGAGATACAGAACTCTGTAAAAATCTGCACAGAAATCTAATCCTGTTCCTTTTTTATTCTTTGTCCAATCAACATTAATTCATCTGCCTGTGTGTGGGAAGTGAGGATACTTCTTCCCCTGTCATTTGTCTTACACTGTGCTCTATTAGCTCAGAACTGTCTCTTCTAAAACAGTGGAGGATTATAAATGCTGGAATTTGGTTGGCTGTGTCTTCTACTGATTATAGGATTAGTGCCAAGACAAATCAATCAATTTAAAGAATGTGGTCCTGAACTAGAAAAGATAAATTTTACTTTCCCTTTAGTCAAGTAATCCATTGTATTGTCAGATGTAGAAAACAAGAAGAGGGTGTAACTTTTGTCATCTTGTTACTTTCATTACAGTCCTTCTATTTTTGGTAAACTTGAAGCATGTTCTGTTCTTAAAACTTCTTCCACCTCAGGTTAATAGAGTAATATCTGCTTCAGGTCTTAAAACTTACGAGTCTCAATGCAAATGTCATTAATTTTAAAAGTACAAAGTGGAAAAATCTTATCTTGAAAAATTATAACACCAGTATGAGACTACTAGTATAGTATAATTTGGGGGAGAAATAACTATTCTCTTAGTTGTGGCTTACCAGGGAAAGAGGATGTAGGCAGAGGACAGGATATTCAAAATGAATTTTCATGAGGGCATTCCCTGCTGGGAGTCAGTAAGTTAATAACACTTCCTGAAGATTAAAGCTACACACAAGAGAATGACAAGACTTGTCTCTTTGCAGTGTAAAATATATCATGCAAAGCTCCTTTGCATGTGGAAAATTCTCTCTTGTATTGCTTATATTCGATTTAGGTTTGTGGTTTTTTGTTTTTGTTATTATTTCACTGGTGATTTTTTTCATGTGTGCCTTTAGGTCAACATGACTGTGTGACTGTCATCAACAACTTCTTTCCACGTGAGAGGCTGGACTACTACACTAAGCCCCAAGGCTTAGACAAAGAACCAAAACTGCCAGTAAAATTAGCTGGGCCTCTGCATAAAATTATTACTACTACCAACATGCATCCTGTTAAGGTGGAGTAATATGTAAATTGTGTGTGTGTTTGTTGGTGTGGGAGCTGTTTCTTTGTGTCAGAAATCATTCAACTCTTCTGCAAGTTCAACTGAGATCAAAAGCATTATCTGGTAATTCAGCTACTTCTGAGAATGAGGAAGAATCAGGCTCAACGTTTAGATGTGATTAAAAAACCATTCCACTGTTTGTATACATCAGAATCTGGAACTAGCACCTTTAAGTGGAGAGATTCTTATTTCTTATGTCAGTAACCATAAATCGCTGTCTTTTTTGGCTTTATTTCTCACCCCCACTTGAAGTGGAAACAGAACAATTTCCTATCTTAACAAAAACTCATTGTTCTCTCAATGCTTTTCTCAGCATGTATCTTCCTACCTTCATCACTGCTTCACCACAGTAACATCTACCACTGCTGCCATTTCTGAAAGTATGTGCAAGAGAATGTTTATTTTACTTCCCAGGAAATTGCTGGCAATAATGTCTTTTATGATTTGCTCCTCCAGTGTAGTTCAGAGAAATAAATACACTTAAATTCAAATACAAATTCCTTGGGCTTGCCAATCAAAGACCAAAATTTGTTAACAGCTTCCAGCCAGGTATCTGCAGTACACAGAGAGAGTAGTGCAGTGACAGCCAATTGAGTGAGTAGAGCATGCAGTTTCCTCTTAGAACATTTTATTCAGTGCTTTACTAGGCTACAGGAAGTACTCCACGATTATGTGAGGTTGATGTGTTCTCTGAAACTGCTTAAATCATACAAGTCCAGTTTATTTTAGTGTTCAAAAGGAAAAAGATTTTAGGGTAGTGTATGGTAGTTTCTATAACTTGCTTTAGAAGTAGTTTTGATTCTTCAGGTTCTTATTCTAAAACAAACAACAAACAATCTTGCTATTTTTAATACCAGTCTTAGTTTAAAATGTTTTCTTTTATGGGAACTGTGCATAACAGTATACTGAATAATAATGCTAAATAATGACTGGGAAAAGAAAGGCAAGACTACACAAGAAGGAAGTAGAAGAATATTAGAAACTCCACTGAAATTCAGCTACAATGAGCTACATAAGCTTTAATGCCAATGCACAAGTATTGACTGGATTACCTTTTCTTCCAATCTTTCTTCTAGATTGTGTTGCTGGTGAAAGAGAACCCTCTGTTGGCCGAAGTAGAAGCACTGCAAAAATGTTACAGGGTTCTGGATCTCATTTGTGAGAAATGTATGAAGCAGAAAGACATGAATGAAGTTCTTGCTATGAAAATGCACTACATTAGCTGCATCTTCCAGAAATGTATTACATTTTTAAAAGAGCGAGAGGATAAACTAGATGGGTTTATCAAAAGGTGAGTATTTCTACAGAGAGGTCTGAAAGCATATGTATGCCCTGGCATTACAGATACCAGGAAAAAGACAACTGAAGAAATGGATTGGATTGGCTTGGATAAAGGCTATGACAAATAACTTATTCAATAATCCTAGCTGCATTTACTTCAGGTGGCACTGACTCCCTTTTTTTCTGTGTCTGAAGTGACACTGTCCTTTCCTGGGAAACATTTCTAGAATTTCAGCTCTGCTGGAACTGGTTAGAACCTGGTATTTACATATACACCAGGAAGCAGGAGGCAGCAATGTGTGATGGAAAAAAAGGGCAGTGATAGGCTTGAAAAAAAGAATTCCTCAGTGTCCAATATGGTTCATCTGGGAAGATTTCTTATGGTGTTTTGCTCTCCAGCAGTCATGCAGGTTGAGATTTTTTTTCAAAAACACTTAAGTGAGAACTGCAAATCCCACAGACTCTGGATGAGACTTAGACTCTTAAATCACTTAGATCTTCAAAATCTACTAAGTTACAAACAGCTGCCTGATCTTGCATATCAGAGTAAGTGACCTGGCTTTTAGAAGGATCATGTTCCTGTGTGGATTTTTACTGAAAACCTCTGTGAGACTGCAAATAAATTATGCAGTCAGCTTTCACATAATGAAATTGAATAGTTCATCAGTGGTCCATATAAAAATAAAGTAGCCAAATAGGTGTAAGGAGTATAACATGTTAACATAACATAATAAAGTGGAATTTGTGTTTCAAGGTACTGTTCATTTATCAAGTGTTATTATTGCAATGACCATTTTTAAACAGCACAAAGCATTTTGATATTTTTGTCAGAGGTAGATAGTAGATAGATTACCTATAGATGATTATTTTTCTCTGTTGCTGAATTAGTAAGTCCTGGTTTCAGAGCATACATTTATATATTGTGTGTTTCATAAAGATGGTGCATTAGAATAAAACCACTTTCATTTGCATTTTAGCATATGAACTTAACATACGAAATGGTCAAATTATTATGAATTCTCTAAAATCTGAAAGGGGACAGAGTATAGCATGCTGCATATGTTGTTTTTGAATATTTACTATGTGATTTCTTATTTCACATGCATTTTTAAAAAATTTAGCCTCTTGAAGGGGAGAGATAAAGATGGTTTCCCTGTGTATCAAGAAAAGCTAATTCGAGAAAGTATCCGGAAGTTTCCTTACTGTGAAGCTACGTTGCTCCAGCAGCTTGTGAGAAGTATTGCTCCTGTTGAAATAGTAAGTTTTTCCTGTCAAGAAAATCCTTTCTCAGTAACTAGTAAATCCAGATTGAGACATCTTTCTGTCCTCAGCTTCTGCAATGTATTATATATTAAGCAAAGGGCTGTGATGTCCCTAAACTCTCTGGAGCTGGATTTTACATGTTGCAGGAAAATGCTCTAAAATACTTCAACTAGTACTTTTTTCATGTGCCCATAATGAATGCTTAAACACCTCAGCTTTTGAAGACAACTGATGCAATTTTTTCTTGTCTCTGAGCTCTCTTTTCTTCCTCTGGGATGTCTGTTCAGTTTTTCAGTGCCAGTTCACCTATTGAAATGGTAGATTCAGACAAAAATGAAGCTTAATTTGCACTCTCTTTTCACAATGTCTAAATTCAGTTTAAGATTGAATCATTTCCTAGATTTAATGCATTCATTTGTTCTATTGTACACAAGAAATTGGTAATATATGATGGTAGAAAAAGGAGAAATGTTCTGTGAGGTTCCTTTAATCACAGACAGGGAGAGGCAGGATGATGCAATGTGCAGCAAAATTTGTATCTAAATTAGGAAATCAAAATTACAAGTTAAAAATCTAATCTCAGTTGTCCTCTTATGTCTTTGCTAACACACTCTTCATTTTAGGACTATTTATTTGCTTCATAATAAATTTTACATGAGAGTGGCTGTTCTTTTTTTAAGCATGTTCTTTCTTTCTCTGGTCTGCTCATCTGGAGAGCGAGATGTTGAACGCACAAACACTGGGGAATTGGAACAATCTTGTGACGTGTTTGGATTATTCAGAGCAAATTAAAAATAGCCTCCATCTTAAGTGGCTCCAGGTCTGCTGAAATGTCCTGAGGCTTAGTGCAATCTCTACTGTTTGTCTAAGCCAGAAAGATAAACACAGTGTGAAAACATAAGCCATTGTGATGCATTACAACTTGCTTTAGAGTAAACATTTTCCTTCCTGTCGCTTTTTTGTTAGGAGAGTCTGCAATCCTTTCTGCCTTTAAAGCAATGATTTTTTATTCCACTGGATTTCTGACTGTTATGCAGAACTGGAAAGAAGGACATGCTATAATTTTTATTTGTATGGAAGTCTTTGACCTTTGTCATTGCACAATTACTTGGATTCAGTCTGGGTATCTCAGTGTTGTAATAGGAGTTATGATTGCACATATTCCATGGTAGTCTAACAGTTGAAGGAATTATTTACACCCAGAACAACTTGGCATTTTTTCTTCAAATATTTACATCATTGCCCAAAAGAGTAGTTTTAATGTATGGTTACTTAAACCTTACTGCGTGCATTGCATGGGAAGTATGCTGCAAAAAACATCTAAATAGTAATATGCAAATAATTGAAAATTTCAAGTTCTGACCATTTTGTCTATAGCACCTGTGTGCACTGAGCACAGCAGTGACAAATGAATCATTTTTTTGTGTGCCAGCACAGAGACTGAGCTGCAAAAATCTGCTGCATAGTATCTACAGATGTAAAGAACATGAAGTTTATTAAGAACTTAGAGAGGAAATACTACAGGAGCTCAGGGCTTAAGTTAACTTCATATACAAAAGTTTATCTAAAGATAAATCTTAAGTTGTGCATGTTAGTTGAAGTTCTGTGATTTGGTTTTATGTTTTTGCTGCTGCAGCAGCTTCACTGAGACCGACACTTGTGTTAATCATTTCTGGTCTTCCTTTGTTCGTGCCTCTCTGCAACAGTGCTGGATTTTAATCCCATTCCCACCTCTTGTCTTTCAGGGCTCTGACCCCACAGCTTTTTCTGTGCTTACACAAGCAATTACTGGCCAAGTGGGTTTTGTGGATGCTGAATTCTGTACAACTTGTGGTGGAAAGGGAGCGGACAAAAGATGCTCAGTATGTAAAATGGTAAGAATCAAAAAAAATAGTTCCACTGAGATGCTGAGGATTTTGAATGCTTCCCTGTTTACTCTGTATCCTTAGGAGGAATAGCATGCATGCCTGCACTGGAGACATTCAAGCCATCTGCTTCTGGGAAAGATGCCTGAAATTCAGAAGTAGGAAGGAGTACTTGGATTTCCAAGTGTGTATGCTTAAGAATGAGGAAAGAGTAAAATTTCTGTATGTTTAGAGTTAATAAAAAACTTCTCTTTATAGATTCTTATATAGGTTAGAATCATTCCATATGACCTTACAAATTGCTTAAAAATACCACTAAGTGCTATACATAGACATTTAACTGCTGCACTAAGAAATGCAAGAAAATTGTCTGTTCTTTTAGTACATGCAAATGAATTGATAACTCTGGTAACTTCCAGGTGATGTACTGCGACCAGAACTGCCAGAAAATACACTGGTTTACCCACAAAAAAGTCTGCAAGATCCTGAAGGAAATTCATGAGAAACAAGAACTAGAAGCTGCCAAAGAGAAAAGGAAACAAGAAAAGAAGCAAAAGAAAGGTTAGGATGTGTTGTTCCTTTGCTGAAAACTAATGCTGTGATAACTGCATCACAAAGAGCAATTTAACAGGTCTTAAAACTGTAACAGCTGTGGTTGGGAGAAAAATCTTTGAAATATAACAGCAAAGCTGGGTTTGTTGGGATTCTAGCCTTTTGACTTAAAAATGCTGTATACTTTCCAAATGGGGTTTTTAATGATGCAGTTACACAGATTTCTACAATGAAAGCATTTTGATTTACGCTGTGCTGTTTCAAAATCCAGATCTTTAATCAAGCTGATGCAGAACTTTAATGCTGCTCTACATTTTGTTGGAGGTGTTAGGACAAGTTGGATATTAAGCAAGCGGCCTGCTCCTTCCAGTTGCAAAGTTTAATGTGGATGTTAAATCTCCCATAATACTTCTCTTCATAATCACAGTATCAAGTTAATTGCGTTGAGTGCTTTGAATGTGAGGAAAGGAAGCAGTAGTCTTCAAACTGCTCATGGTCTCTCCCTTCGAGAAACAAGTAATTAAAACATAATAACTGAATAAACACTGTATTGCCCCTTCCAATGCTTCTGCAAGTGAAATAATAGGAAAGTAGAGGATGAAATCACCTTGTCTCTTTTACAACTTATTGGATTTCCCTTCCTTTGTTTTAAGGATTGTAGAAGTGCACTGCACAACTCATGGTTGCCTTATAGTGGTAATGTTCACTGCAGCTGTACTTAAAATAGCAGGATATAAATCAGTAATAAATCAGTAATGATTGAAGTTTTCGACTGTTTCCTCTGTTGGTCCTGTTACAAGAGCTACTGTTGCATGGGGTCAGGAGGACTGGAAGTTGGAGGCAAGGATATTAGAAATCCCTGGATATATTGCTTACCAGTACAACAAAACATGAGCTGTGAGCAGTGATGCCTCACACTGGTGCCAAGCACACACTCTTGTAGGTTCATATTTACTGGAGGAGACAGTGGCCAAGTGCTGTTCTTTTCAGAGGGAGAGGCAGGATCTTGGTGGATGCCTCTTCTCCCTCCCTGCCTAAAAAGGGAAGCTAACATTTTTTGTTATGTTTCTAGTGCACTATCTACATGTTAATCTTCATTAAGTGATTCAGGTACATGGCCAGCACGGCCAGACCTTATCAGATTATGCACTGCTATCAAGACACTGAAGTCATCTGAGTCTCAGGTCACCTTGTGAATGGTGCAGAGCATTTCATATCAACAGCAGTTTTATTTCAGAAAGTTAGTAATACCCCCTACAAATCCTGTACATCAGGAAAGTAATAATTAAAAAACCAAATGTAACAGCTGCAACTGCAAGCAAACCCAAGAGTTCAAGTGTTTCCACTGTGAATGGGTGAGTGTTGAGGAAGTCCAGGCTTCAGCCTGTGCTGAAGGCTGTTAGCTCACTGCCATGTAAGACCTTGGCAGGGTTGTGGCTAGCTAGCTGTGACTGCTTTTTGCTGGCTGTCAATCACAACAGAGAACAAGAAACCAAACTTTAACTACTGCTTCCAGTTAGGCTTTCCCCTCCTTCTTTTCAGAATTCCGTGCAGGCAAGCCCAGCTTAGGAGAGTCAGGGGAAAAAGTTATTTAACAGCTTTTTTCCTCAGAAAACATTGCTTGAAGAGTAAAGGTGCAATAACTGATTCTGTTCCATGCAGTCAAGTTACAAATTTTAGGATGACTCATTTCAGCCAAAGTTCATTGGTTTTAGGCACGTAATTTCTTCAGACTGTTTATGCCTAAATGCTTCCTACATAGTCGTGTCCGTGCCTTTTTGATTTAAAACAAACCTCACCTGTACTCAGGGTTTAACTGGCTTGCAGCCATTCTTTGAAAAGCTGCTGATAAGCATAGTGTTAATAAAGCATGTTTGAATTGGAAGTTAAAATAACTGTAGCGGCCTACTGCTGCTCCTCTTTATATTAAAAAAAAAAAAAAAAAAGTCTGGCAAAAGGGAAGATAAATTAATGAGAGCTTTGTATAGAGTTAGCTCCAAAGCAACCTTATAGCAGCTTAAACAAAGCTTTACTGTTTTGGGGTTTTCAATGAAGATTTTCTAAATTAATCACTTCCGTAATTGATGCAAAGTATCCTAGTGTTATTCTTCTTCAACAATAAAAATGTTTGCTTGCAAAGGAGTTCAGTGTTTATTAATTGTGTGATTTCTCTTTTGTTTAGACGAAATGCAACAAGTAGAAGGTAATTCTACAAGTGAACAACAGTCAGATCCTGGTCCAGATCCTACAAAAGAAGTGGATCCAAATCATCCTACTGACAGAACAGAAGAACCTGAATTTACCAAAGAGATGGAGGCACTAGCCCTGCAACCTGAAAGTACACTGGAAAGTGAAACTGCCTTAGATGACATTGATCTTCAAAAAATTCAAGATTCTGAGGAGTAAGAAGAGAGTAGGAAGGGACTGAGAGTTCTCAAGGGTACTAAAGAATTTTTTATGCTGACCATGTCTTGAGTTCTTGGAGTATGGCTTCTGCAAGGTTCCCTTTAAAAGACAGAATGCCTCTGTTCATCAAGAGAGAGAATTCTGGCTACTTTGTCTATAAATACTCCTGGTTTTGTTGTAAATTGTCAAGATAGGTATTTATTATCTGCTAAAAATTAGTGGTATAGATCCATCTGTGTGTATACCAACAATAAGCCTAGTGAAAATGAGTTTCTGTGGTTCATTAACCACTTAGTGAAAAATGATCAGCATTTGATTTGGATTATTCATGTTTTCCAAACTTAAGACGTATTTTAATCTTTTTTTTTTTTTTTTTTTTTTTTTGCAAATACATAGACCTGTCATTAGAAGCACTGGAAGGCCAACTGTTAAATTGCTTTTTCTTCCCAGCACTTTATGAAGCTTTATTTGAAGGAATTCAGTAGCAGTTAAGTTTCTGAAGATACTCATCTGAACTCTCAACTTTTCATGACATTACTGTAAATATTTTTGACTAGTGAGAGCACAACAATAAGGTCTATTTTGTGGCAATTGTAGTAAATGAAACTGCTGTTTCAGGTGTCTCAAGCTGATGGTGAAATGTGTATTTCACTATTGGCTTGGTCAGAAATATTCCAGAGTCTAATAAAGGGAAGACCAGAATGACTCAAAATATTTTGACTGAAAAGAATAATGTATTCTAAATCATTTTTCAGGTAAAGATGCCTTAGAGCACAGTGGGATTATGCTTATGAATTATTTCATAAACAAAAAATTGCTTAATATTCTTCATGCTGAACTGGTCACAGTGAATTAGATGAGAAAATTCATGTGTGCAGTGATATAACTGGGATTTCACTTCGGCTTTCAGCTAAATACCAGATGTAGAAAATCGCTTCCCTCAACTTTGTTTCTCACTCCGATTTATTTCTGTGTCTCATGAAATCAGTGGGAATGCCACAACTGAAAATACAACTTGCTGCCTAAGGATGGCAAAATTGGAGACTGTCTTATTGTCAGCTGAATCACTGGTGTTTTAAACATGGCAGTATTCTTCTAATTAGAGGAGCAAGGACCATCCTTAGAACAGAGGGAAAACACTATTCATTTTTTTACTATTTAATATGTTGAAAGCTTTTGTTTAATATTCTGGAAACTGTAAGAGTGAGGATACATTAAGTGCACCAGTGCAGGGAATGTACCTGTGTTTTAATTTCCAGGATTAGTACATTGAAAAGAATAAAGGGAAATTTTTTTAAAAGAAGGGGGCTATGTGGCAATTCTGTTTCCTGCGTCTGTGACAGGGTGACATTCTCATGTGACGTGCAGGGCTCACCTGTAGCTTGAGTATACAAGTTTAACTTCATGACAATTGGCAAGCAAGAGATGCCTGCTTGGAACTCGGGTCTGTAGTCATGCTGTGGTCACCCTCCACTCTGAGGTCTGCAAATGCAGAGGTCTGCTGCCTCCCTGTTCCACTCAGAGCGTTTGGGGCTCACAGGTGTGTGTTGCTGTTGAAGGATTCTCTGGAAATGCCATCCCTTCAGGGCAGAAGGGTCAGGTGTAGAGAGCAGTTTCCCCAGGAAAAAAGCAAACTCTGGAAAAATGCCTTGGGAAAGCCCATTCTCAGTGCCATAAGCAAAAGGCTTATTGACATGCACTCTATGCAGATTGTTACTAGAAAGTTCTCAGTTCTCTGTGTTATCATAGGTTGATTTTTGGTGCAAGAATTTTAATATTCTTAATTGTTGTCCCCAACTGAACCCTACCCTCAGACCACACCTTAACTCCCCACCTACACCAGGGTGCATCAGTGCCCCTGTCTGACCCAAGGCCTTTGGCCTCGTGCCTTTTGCCCCTTGTACTGCCCTGATCCAGTTCGCTCCAATACAGTGGATGCCTTATTGTTTGTTATTTTTGTATTATTAAAATCACTTTTCAGACAACAGACTGAAGCTGTCTCTCTCCATTTAAGTCACCATCGGGCCAGAGTCCTGATGAAAATCAAAGGAGTCTGAATGTCTGGGCTCAGACTCCAGAAGTTTCAGTCGGGGTTCCAAAGTGTGCTAAAATGCCCGGCACCAGTCCTGCTTTCATTCTCCCAGGGGTGGTGCCTTGCTCATTGAAGTCTTTGGTTCCTGTGACAGGCCACTGCACAACCTCATCTCCACCCTGCTTCCACCAGGAAGGCTGGACTGATAAGCTCCAGAGATCCCTGCCACAGACTGTCCTGTGGCTCTGTGCTACCTTAGGGGAGAAGGAAGGAACTCGGAAGACAAGCTACAAACTGAAAGAAGTGCTTTGATATGTTTAGAAAGCATCATTGACTTTAAGCCTTGGCAGAATGGAAGGAGAAATATGTGAGGAAGTGTATTATGAGAAATAAAAGTATTTATCCTTAGTTTCCAAAAAATCAGTGTGCAGCGTTAAGTACTTTCAAATGACAAAATTATGGTAAAAATTGCGTATCAAGCTACTTTTATTATAACATTGCTGCTATTTATAATTTGTTATATTAATTTCTTCACTCCCTATGCTACATATGCTAAAAGAAATGTTACACTAACTTTTTTTCCTGGAAATTCACTTAGTTAGATGCATGTTGTGAAATTGTTTTATTGAGCTGTTAACCTACTTATGGGTTTAACATTAGAGAGAAAAATTGTTTTTTTCTTATCTAAACTGGACTGTCAGCTTCTCAAGAGGCTCTTCTGCTTTGTTTTCAAGCCGTCTTTCCTGACAGGTGGTTACTTTGTTCCAGTCCACAGAGGAAAATTCCATTAGAGATCTCCTCATTGCCCGTACTAAAACCGCATCTTCAGGGTCCTCAAACGGTAGTCTGCAAAAAGAACAAAGCAAGACCACTACCAAAACATTTCCAAATCACTTCAGAACTAATTTACAACACACACTCTCTGGAAAGTGAAAGTAGCAATCATGATGACACTAAGAGGATTTGAAAATTTTAAATTCTCAGAAAGTTTTCTTCTATCAAATTTAAGAAAGCAAAACAAAATTAAGAAAGGTCAGAGTCGTGGGATTCTATTTGAAAAAAAAACATGCTATAAATTATTTAAAAAACATTCATAGTAGACTTAAAAATGTTTCTTTGTTTTCAATTTTTCCCCCACAAAAGTTATAATTGTATACTTTTAATGCTCTGATTCAATGGACAAGATTCAAGCGATTAATGGAAAGGCACATTTATTTCACTGTGGATCTCTTAACTAGCCCAATGGCAAACACCCATTCTCCAAGTCCTGAATGCAGATCTCTGAGCTTGTGCTCACATATCCTGCCACAGCTGCAGTCTAGGAGAGAAAAGCAGCAGATTCACAACATCAAAGCAGCACTGACAACAAAAACCTTCCAACTCACATACAATATTAAGACTTTATCTTGTAAGAACTTCTTAAAGATGTCCCTGTAGTAACACACCTCATATAAGCCACAGGACTATCTCCACTGAGTGTAATGCACTTCATCATGAAAAGGCACCTTGCAAAGCCTCAGCATTTATGAATAAATAAGGCTCGAGGCAGCTGTACATCCATTCTATCAATGAGGACAGCTAACTGCACTGAAGGCAGGTAAGAATTAATTTTTCAACAGAAATTAGCTTGATTTTTAAAGAGCTGTGCTCAGAGTACTGTTAAAGGATATTATATGTAGGCTCTTCTTATTTCCTTTAATGCATTTTTCAAATCTTTTCATGTGTAAAGCTGGAAAGTAAAGCCAAGCCTGATACCTAAAGTTTGTAAATCTACTCCTACAAAGTTTGCATCTAAAATGTCATCACATTAAAATGCAACCTTTCTCCCATCTCAAACCAGACACAGAGATAAAAGGTTTACATTTATTTCTATGATTTTGAAACTGAACAAAATTAAAATATCATCATGTACACACTAAAAAAGTTTCATTCTACAAGTCATAATATTTTCCAGAGAGTGTATTTTTGAACAGCCAGTCAGGAGAATATTTTCTGGGACACAATATAGAACAGCAATTCTGATGCTCTAATACTTTGAGCATGCTTTTTCTAGTGATCAGTGTTTGATCTTACAAATAAATGGCATTTTTATGTACCCATTTCCAAATGTGGAATGCCTTTCCACATAAAATAGTAAATTTTAAACAACAAACCTAGTGTAGAGTTGCAGCTATATTGAATACAAAGACCTGAAACTGTTTCAAAAGCTCATTTTTACTGGATATTTTCTCTAGGTAGGGTATTTTTAGGCATGGGAAGAGAACTTAAATGCTTCAGAGATGCAAAAGGAAGAAGGCACTGAAAACATTACTTACTTATTTGTGTTATTTCCGAATTCATGACCTATAACAGAAAGTTCAAATTAAGATGTTACTGGCTGTACAGCAATTAGAGTAGCTGAGAATTGATTGCTAACCTGATCTTAAATTGCTTGTCCAAATTTATTGAAAACTAGAACATGATTTGAAATGCTTAAGATAATATTTTATTAAATTGCTGGGGTTTAAGTGTATGTAGTTTAAAGTTTCTTGTATTTTATTTTCTATAGACATAAGCATCCAGGCTTTTATTTCTTTCAAAGAAAATGATGCCACTGTATATGTGTGTGCTTGCAGGGTAGAGATAAAGACAGCTGTCTGCCTGCTTTGATAATCATCAGCAAAACAAATTACTAAACATACTTAAAACTATCCTCCTTTTCCCTACCTTTTCAAAATAATAGTTAAAATACAGTGCTTTCAGTTTTACTATTGTCATACATACATTTTAAAAAACTTGCAGAAATTTGATTATTTTCCAAACTTCTAGTTGCAATATTTAAAATGCTACTATTTCATTTATCTGTATACAATGGGGTTTTTTTAATCTTTAAAACATAAAATAGCTGACAAGATTGTGTGGGATTTCAAAGTTGGTTCTGGATTGTGATACAATTCTAATGGTTCCAGGTGGCATTCACCTACTTTCTTGTGCCAGCATCATGCTGTCTTCAGATCTGAATGTTTTAAGAACTCTAAAATTTGCTTTATATGTTATTATAAGACATCATTAAAATATTCTCAGCTTGGAAAGCTTAAGGAGGAATCTGCTTACAAAACCAGGCAAAATACATAAAATTTAGAACACGAAAAGAGAATATTTTCTTCAAGAGAAGAAAAAACACTAGAGGGCAGCAAAACTCTATGATGCTGAGCACTGAGAGTCAGAAGTGTATTGAGATGTTTTAAATGTAAGTAAAACTAAACACAAGACTCATACTGACAAAAAAAAATTCAGGTATCTTTAAAGACAATTCTTCAACTACAGGGTGTGACTAGAATTTATCTGCCACAATACTCTCAATAGAAAGATGTGTTTGTTACCTGCTGCTGGTGCAACTACTTTATGAAGCAAACCTGCTGAGTTCTTGATGCATTTATATTTTATTACTAAAACAAATAGAGTTTTATCAGATGAATGAAAAAAACTGTTTCTAATTCAAATGACCTAGAAATGTATGCCTTCCTTTGAGTATTATAAATACCTGAGGGCATTATTGGTCTTCTGGCTGGTTGAGTGCATCTGCTGGATCTCACCGTAGTCCCCAGGGATGTATCTACTCTCTTCCCAAAAGCTATGGACTGCATGACCCAAGCCCTTTTGGGGTTATAGAGATGAAGTGCTGAGTCCCTTTCTCTTTGTGTTACTACTGTGAAAAGGGATATTAAAAATTAATTTTATTTATATCAGTTGAACAGGCAGCATACTAAATGTGATTTGTATATTTTCTGTGCAGTTTTTTAAAAATAGTGGTCTTAATTACACAATTCCATGACAATTTAAAATGGGAACATGGAGTGATACTTTCTAAGGCTTTTGGGTGAAGCCCTGTACAATAAAGTATTTTCTTCTGAGTGCAGCAGGATCAGAAGTTTTAAATGATGACGCTAGAAGGCAAGATTTTCATGCTGCTTAAATGAGATCTTCTGCAGTAGTCAGTAAAGATGTGGAAGTGTCTTTATGAATAGCAAAAACAAGTCCTGGTTTAAGGCCAGTTCAATTCCCATTGGTCAATTACACAGAAAACCGTAGGAGTGCAGTCAAAAGAAAAGTTTAAATTTTTCCTGTTTTGTACTTCAGGAGAAATAACTTCCATTTTTAAACAAATAGTTTGAGGCTGTTAAATCAAATTGGGGGTGGTAGCTTCAATTTTATGAACCTTATACTAATCTAGTATGTCAGCTATGGAACAGAAGTCAGCTAAATTTTAGAACAGGTAACTGGCAGAAGCATTTTCAGTTCAGGGAAGTTTTGGAGCCATGGTGTCTAGGGGACCAATTAGGACGGAACTGCAGTAGTCATGCCTGAAGGTGACGGAACATGAGCACATGTCTTGTGTGCAGGAGACAGCCAGGACTATGCTGGTAATGTTCTACAGATGGTGAAGAAGCTTTGTAATGCTTTAGAGAAATAGTTCACTAAATAGAAAGTCCAGGATACAGCTTGATACAAATTACTGCCTCAACTCTTAATCTTGACCGCAGCAGAACTGTATTTAGGAGATGAAGTCCAGGAATTTTTATGGAAGTGTTTCTAGACATGTAAATACAACTCGTATTTTTCAGCACATTAAGCTTCAGTCATCACTCCCCAGTCAAAAAGTGATGTTTAGTAACAGCCTGACAGATGTGTTAAGCACAATTGTAACACAAGAGCAAGTGCTCAGGAGAGTGGAGGTACCTGTGCAAAATGAGTGTGTGAGCAAATGGGCCCCTGGTCAGATCCAGCAACTCTTCATCATGCCCTGGCACCTGCTGGAACCCATCCACCAGCTTCCCTCCACAACAGCTGCACAGCCTCCCAGCACCTGCAGATGTCCTGCATCTGCCTTGCTCAGGCCCCTTTCAAGAGGGTGCTGGCTTTTCTGTGCAGCTTTCTTACAGAGCTGAGGTAGCAATCGGCTACTTTCTCAGTGCTCTAATTTTCAGTCCTGTCAGTCACACAGTTCTCCAAACACCAGAAACAAAAACCACCAAAGGTGATTTTCTGGGTACATTATGGCATGTTTATGGATTAAAATCTGGCTATTCTTAAGACTTTTTTTTTTTGTAGAATTTACAGTAGACAAGCTGTGAAAGATCTTCTGATAACTTGTGAATATTTATTGTATTTAAAAGCTTGGTCTGCATTTACTTTATCAAGAAATGTGCATATAGATACTTCAACTGTACAGAAACATACAGATAGCTCAGGATATTATCCAAACCTAAGTAAGCACACCCACCCATGTGAATGTACCAGTCTGAATGCACAGAGGTAGGTACATGTTTCTAAGAACGAGCTTTTATATTTACCCAAATAGACCAAGATACAAGAAAAGCCAAAACAATTTAAAAATAAATCAAAAACATTTGACAAAGTGTTTATGCCATGCAAACTCTTCTTGCTTTATAAATCTTACAAAAACCAGGTATCTTGTTCATCAGTTCTCTTTCTCTATCAACAAATGCATGTAAAAGCATAGGATAATTTCACCTATTTTTCCAAATTCTGGTTAGAATCAAAAACAACTGTGAGAGAGGGAAGCAATCCTTACACTTCCTGTCAAGGAGCTGAACTGAAGGAAGGAAGTATATCACATAAAGCCGGTAGTCTGGATCGTATGCCAGAGGGTTTTGGAATAGGTCTGCAAAACATATACAGAAAAAAAAAAGTCACAAAAAACCAAACCCAGCAAAACAAGAACTTTGCAAGACAGGAAAATTAAAAGTCACAAGGAGCCAAAGATTTTGTACAAAATATCAAATTCAAATTGTTCTTAGGCTGGGTAAACAAAGTAGTCTCTACACATGTGAAATTACTCATCTAAACATGGACGACAGGAACTGACTTACTGCAGAGTATGCAAAATACCCCAGGCATGAACTGAGTAAAGGTGTCAACACACACTCCAAACCTTTAAAGTTTTTTTCTGTTTTTTAAGATCTACAGAAAAAAAAAACACTGAAGTGTTTGCCTTTGATTTTCTTATGTATTGCTAGGTAATGCCTATTTTAAATAGCAGTGGTCTTTTAGGTGTGACAGCTTAAATGTAAGACACAGAAGTTTTAGGAGGATGGTGTTCTTAATATCAGATGAGCTTTAGGACACCTAAGACTTTATCAGAGCTGATAAAAGGCTGTATCCCACAGATGCAATATAAAATGCAAATACACAGTCTTCTGATATTTTGACAGATGATGGGTTTGAAAACTCAAGAAACGTAAGAGAAAAATGTTTCAGAGGGCCTAAATTCCTGAAAACTTGGGTCCCAGATGCTTTCCTTGAGACTGAAGATACCAAAAGCCCATTAGCAACTTGGCTAAAATGTTTATGTTCATCTTCACGTTGCCTGTATAACCAAACTTTTGCAACAGAGGGACAGGTATCAACCCTGTGCTGCTGCTTTGCCGGTGTGGAACATTAGCCTAGCTCACATGCAAATCAGTTTGTTTAGTGCCAGTGATATCTGAGGCTGATTAAATTAGAAACTGGCTCATTCACAGATAAGCTAATAAACAAGCAAGTATTGTGGGGTGGGGCCTCTTTTCTAAATAAAAAACATAATAATGCTTTTTATGTCCTTATAGAAATTCTGTTCGTCTAACACAGTAAAAAAGCTGTCACCTTGAGACCACAGCAGGGAAAAAAATCTTAAATTAATAGTTTTTGCAACTACTGCTACTGTCTACAGTCATCTGTTTTTCTCTGAGAAGAGCCTAATACTTGCTCTTGGGTAAAAAAAATTATGCAATTTTAGCAATTAGGGAAAGGGAGATGGTATTACAGAAGCAAGTAAGACATAGTAAGAGAAAAAGTCTGAAAATATGCCACATAGATTTGTAAACTACAAGATGCAATTTCATGTTCTTCAGGAGAAATATGACTGCTGAGAGGGCTCAGTGCTTGATGTGGTTTAGCAGGTATTTTGGAGATGCAACAAGGCTAGAATGAGCATTTTTCCTCTCCTACATACAAAACAACTGTTCATGTATTCAGAGGAGAACTTAATTTTAATTCTTTGACAAAATTTTAAAAATTGCTGTACTTAAAATTAGTAAGACACCCACAAGGTGGCAGCAAAAGAAAGTTCTATTTTAACTGAACGATTTTTTTTTCCTAGAAAGTGTTAATCAGAAAGAATATTATGTATGTATCTGATAAACCTGTTCTTGAGTCAAGAAAATATACTATAGCACTCCTGAGAGGAAAATGTTTCAGAAAGATCTCTAAAAGCAGGTATGTTTGGTAGTGGAATAGAATAAAGTATTCAAGAGAGATTTTTCCAAGGCACAAACCAGGTTTGATGTTAAACACTTGTGAATCTGGATGCTGCTTGGACTACATCCCTGCTCAACAACGCTGATTTGTAGGTTTGTTCTACAGAATGTGCATTTTTCTACTACTCATTTTTACAATAAATTCAACCATTGTACAGATCAAGATGGTTTTGTTTTACAAAACATCTGGGATCAATTCCTGGCTGAGCTATCTACTTTCTTGTCAAGGTCGTGTAATTCTAGTTCTACAAATTAGGATAATGCTTTCTTCCTCCACAGTTTTGTCTGTTTTCTCTATTTGGAGTGTAGGAAAACAGTGTGCCTCTGCCACATGGGGCAGAAACACAGTGAACAAGAGAGTTTTCTGTGGTCTAGCAGCAGGATGTTATCAGCTGTGGACAATAAATCAGTTGAGGCAATTTACAGAGTACACAACAAAAATCTTGGATTCCAAAAGGGAGATGTGAGCACAAGGTGAGCACATAAAGAAACACTCTGCATCTCCCAAAAGTTGTAAGCAGCATGTGCAGTAAATCTTTTGAAGCTGAGTGTCCTCCCTAGACACCTGATGAAAGATGGTTGTTATGCTACACATCCAGTGCAGGGCAGTGGCTAAAATCATGAGAGAGCCTTCAGGAAGAGAAATGCAACATTTTGGCAGCTGGATGCTACTCCTGAACCGAACAAGAATAGTGTGTTTTAATTGTTCTATTGTCCCCAAGAGCTGCAAAATAATAAAATGTTGTTAAGCATCCAGGAGCTCTATTGAAGGCTGGCAGGTGATTTTGTTTTTTTTTTTTAAATCAGACTGGCAATAAAAAAGATCTACCTTGTAACAGTGAGAAGTCTCGCTGGTTTTGTTTTATGAAAGTGAGTTATGGGCACAGCCCTTTTCAAAGCCACATAATGCAAATTCTGTACCCATTTAATATTAATTAATATTGCAAGAAGGCAGATAAATTATATAGTAATATGATATATAGAATATGACCTTTAAAATTTATTTTGTTCATTTGCTGATTTAATTTACTTCAAATATGACAGGGCATTTTATTAAGCCAATAGAGACCTGTTAATTTGAGAATTCATTATTATGAAATCCCCTTGAAGCAAACACATTGACAATTTTTTCATGACTGCAAAGGTCAAGAAGGAATGACTTTAAAGTTATGGTTAATAAGGTTGTTAAGCTTCTTCCACTGATTACTGTTCACTCTTGTACCAAACTTTGAACTAAAAACTTTTTTTTTTTTTTTAATTAGGGTAGATCAGTATATTATATATATTGTTTGATTGTTCTTTCAAACACTTCCTTTTCTATGGTGCTGGCCAGTCCAATTTGCATCCAATTTTCATTGTGCCCTTGTAACTGCCATTTATAATAACTCAACAGCACTTTATCTGCCACCTATTTCCCACAGATGGTTGCAACAAGTACAACAAACTTCCCTGTGCTTGTTGAAGCTCCTTATTAATTTGTAGAGCTAAAATTAAATTGAAGTGACTGCACCATTCATACACAGGATGTCTCTCCAGACACTGCCTAATCACTTCAGACTACCACATTCTTAAATGGACTAATTTTTCTATCTTGCATATAATGAAAAGAATTTCAGTAGTTTGGCTGGCATGTTGTCTTCTGAAATACATGATTTGTTTTTCTTAGTTTTGGTCCAGGGTCAAAGTTTAATTTTTCATTCATATTTTCCTTTCCCACAATCACACATTCAGTTTTCTGAATGCTTAAGGAGGGGTTATGGCCTGGTGACATTCTGGCATTCACCTCCTTTTAACCAAGGCACAAAACTTGTTTACTGTCTTATCCAAGTACTAAGAATTTGGCATGACCTATGTTGACATTCCTTAAGGAATCATGGAAAAAGTCTGCTAATATTTTCACTTTCAATATCTTAAATAGCATATCATCCTACCTTCCCTGGAGGCTACTTCTTACATTGGAACTTATTGGTGTCAACATGTATAACTTCATTTGAAATTTCAGAGATGGTGCTATTTTAATTTTCAGCCAGTGTATCAGAACATATGCTCCTTAACAGACATTGTTATGAATAATACCTAAAGTACATTTATTCTTAGACTTTAGAAATCCACAGTCTGCCAAAAAAGGTGCAGAAAAGAAGTTCTATAAGCAAGAGAATTAATGAGGCAGGAATTTGGGTTCTATAACCTATCATTCACACTCTCCACAGCAGTAACACCCATTTTTCACCTCCTTTGATAATCTCACCGTACTCCTGTTCCATTTGTTCCATTACAAAGAGGCAGCTGTAAACTGCTTAGACACCCCCCAAGCTATTCATCCAAGCTACTGGCAGCCAGCAGCCAAAAAGTTAACTTCTGAACTCAATTAGCAGCTTTTCCTCAGTTGAGGTACTCTTTGTGGAATTTCCACGTCCTAGAGATCTCTTTCCTTGTCAAATTTGGCTGAAATTGCTAATTAGCTTCAAAAGCTATTGCCAAATGATGTGGAAATGGACAAGAAACATCCTGATAAGAAACTAAAAAGCTACTACTTGCTGTTCTGCAAAATAAAAACAAGGTATTACTTAGAGTCTGCAAGCTTATCATTCCTTTCAATTCCTTCACTGTTTTGCCAAGTTTTTTTAGCTCGTTGTTGTGAAGAAAAAGAATCTGTAATGAACATAAGTGTTTCAGAGCACCTGAAATAAAATGAAAAATAATTAATCATTCTCATAATAGCTGCCTTTATTAGAACATTATATTGCTATTTTGTACACTGATTTTGGTATTTTAGTTATCTATCTATGCCTGTGTTTTAGCAACACATTGCATGAGATGTTAATTAAAACTATAAATTAAAGATATTGCAATATCCTTTTCACCTTTCTAGTCACATCCTTTAAGCACATGCCTATCTTTTGTTTCATTCCATTTTTTTCCATTTGTCCACATCACCCTTGCATCAACAAATCAGCCTCAACTGCAACCTCTCTTCTACCTCCCATATCCTTGTAATCTTTGGATAATTCACTTCCTTTTACCTTGACCTAATATTACTTTTGCCTCACAAATATGAGTATATCCCTAACACTGCCTTTGCTTCACAAGTAATAAATAGTGAATTAGAAAATAGTTCAATTTTGAGTAATTACTGATGTATTAAAAAGCTATTACAAAATATTGTTTTGACTCTGTGTTCACATCCTCACAGCACATCAAGATTAGACACCTATTTTCCAAATTATATATACATATATAAAATTTATATATATATATATATATATATAGTATTTTATCCACATTTCTCTACTAATGATATCCTCCTGTTTACTCATATTTTATCATCTGTATTGTCTCTTGCAATAATGTTTATGTCTTTCAAAGATAAAGTTTGCCTGAAATCTCACAGAAACTAATCAACGTCATTTCTCATCCCAGCATTTTATAGGGACAGAAAAAACCCTAATACTAAGATTTAAATGTCTAAAATATTTAGAAATGTATTATGCTTTGGCCTGTTCATTCACAAATTTACAATTCTGATAAAGCCATTTTAATCTACAAGGGTAAGAAAAACTAAAATAGAAGTATAAGACAGATGTGTTTTTAAAATAAATCAAGTTTGGCTGTAACTTTGCAAAATACTTCCGGTTATAAATTCTCAATATTAAATATGGTCATGTAAGATCAAAAATATTTCAAAATTGCCTGTCAGAAAGTGAATGATATTTCATCCCTTAGACCAGAATAAACACATCACCTTATTGCCACTCAAGTATGCTGGAAAAATTAAATATCTAATAATTAACATGTATTAATTATGCAGATGCAGGAGCTTTCAACCAATAAGTTACTTGTTGTCATCTCGTTTTCTAATTTTGAACGTCAATACAGAAAAAGAAAATATAGGCCTGTGCTGAATAACTTAAAAAGGGAAGATTGGTACCTGATATATCTGTCAGCTTGTTATTGTCAAGGTAGAGTTCAGTCAAGTAATAGTTTTTGATCAAGAAGGTTAAATCTTGGATCTGAAATCAGAGTTAGGCAGACTGTTATATGTCACTCGGAACGTAGTGTTGGAGAATTATAAATGTGCAACAATTATAATCTTGAAAACTGTTTAAGCACAGGAAGTTTCTTATATTACTGTTTAAGACTCTTGGTTTAAGGATTCTCTTGACAGTTGAACCTTCATTAGAAATACTAATTACAAATCAAATACAAGCAGTACAGCTTTAGCTAATTTTTTGAACTACAGATATAATGTTTGTATTTGGAAACAGATTTCCTTGAATGACTGGTCTCCACATTTTCTCCTCTTTCCATTCATATTTGAAGTAACTTTTATTGTGAGAAGATCCTTCTAGAGCATAATAATTCTATGGTGGTTTAAGAATATTTCTGAAATATACCATTGGAATAAGCCCAGCATCTTGTTTTTAAATTATTTTTTCACCAGCAGGTTCGAAGAGCACAAATTTCTTCTAATTTACCAGAAATGTCATCTAATTATATTCAGAGAATAAATTAGAGCTACAGAAAAACACCCAAAACCAACAGTATGTGTATGGGTGTATTCCCAATAAAGAATTATCTTCAGTCCTTACAGAATCACACCTCCTTGTTTGGAGAAGCTCAATTCCTATAGACTTTTGACTCCAGTGTAAGGTAAAGTATCTGCAGTGGGATAGCAAGCTGACTTTTATAATCCCTGAGAATTGGCAGTATTAATCCTGTTGAAGATTTTATCCTACAGTTTAAATGCAAGAACAACAAACAGAATTTTTTTCTTGACTCTTTGAATTCTGTGATGAAAAGTAGTTTGTTAGGAAAGGAATTATTTCAGCCCTTGAATTTTGCCACTGGCTCTGAAATAAATGTGCTTTGCTCTGTGCATTAACAGTACCTGAAAGCTGGAAGGAAGAGCAAAAGACAGAAGTTTTTCCACTCCCTTGTACAGTGGTTTTCCCCATTTTTGGCAAGTTTTGTTTTCAGAATCATTCAAAGTTTGGTTTTTTCCTGATAAAATTATTGAGTACAGAAAAATATGCTCCCCTATTGAGGCACTTAAGTGAGACTTTTCTTTCAAAAGCCACTGAGTGACTTCTCCACACAAGTTATGTAGAACAACAAAAGAATGTTCTTTGTTACTGCTTAGGTAGGAAAGTGAGAGTTGTGCAAAACTCCAATTTATTTATCTTCTTTGATCAGCAAGATCAGTTCTGCTTAGTCATCAGGCCATTTCTTCTTTTTCTTTAATGTCCTTTAGCTACACAAGGAAAAGCCTTATTATACCTGTGATTTTAGCTCAACATTTTAATAAATCTATACATTTTCTTTTTTCAAAAATAATTAGTAATGCAGAGATCTTTTGATGAATTGGACATAAGATGCCATATAACTGATGCTAGCCTGGGGCAGCAGATATACATGTGCTCTGAAGTGACATGGAATGTAAATTTATTCTTTCTGCAGCTTACAGATCTACTTATTTACCTGAGCAAGCAATTTTGAAGATTGAAGAATTTGGGCTCATTGTGAAAGTCATGTAAACTACTATACAGTAGAATATTCATACCCTGTCATCCCCAGAACTGTAGTGCTGCTTCCTGTGCACAGGGAGAAGCTCATTTCACAAAGTTTTATGTCACTCTTGTGTGCATGACATCAAAAAGGAGCCTCACCTTAACCACCAGCCTGCCAGGAAATAAACTATGCATGTCTGCAAGAATATAAAAGAAGAACTGTACATGTCCTGCAATCCACTCCTGTCCTACAGCCACATCACCCCCCAGTCTGTTCCAAGAACTTCCTGCTCTAGCTACACTGGGAACTCAGGAATTAGTACAAAACCTCAGGTTCTTAAATACACAAAATTTATAAATCTGACATGAATCTGAAGGAAAATAGATTAGCTTATACTCTGTAATGTAAAAAAAAAAAAAAAAAAGGTTTTCTTCAAATCTGTTAATATTCGACAGTTAAATTACCCTGGAAATTAAAAATTAAAAATTAATTATTTTTAATTGTCATTAGTTTGACAATTATATAATACTTTATGTTAGAAAAAACCCACAAAATAATAATCAGGGAGTACAGATGCATTGTTCTGCTCTTTAAAGGAATATCTTATTACCTTATTGTTGTTAATCCACAAATACCTTAATCTGCGAAACTGTGATAGACTTGGGATACTTCTTAGTCCTCTGGTGGATGAAAAAAAAAACCAAACAAATTTCTTAACATTGAGAGTGCTTACTAATTTTATAATTTTTTAATTTTCCATTAATAATACTATACAAGAACTAGAAAGGCACACTTCCTTAGAATTTATAGCAGAGAAAGACACAAAGAAAAGATGGCAGAGACAGTCTAAGCACTATGCACACCTGCAAGCATAACAAGGCAGCAGGTGGTAAAGAAACAGGAACAAAATAAGTGATACATTAATTGCTTTTCCATAACAGAATGAGTTATGAGTCTGAGTCACATGTACTTTGCAGTTTGTAGAAATCCTGCTCAGAACACAGGAGGAGAAATCTGGCCCCCTGGGGACATGAAGCTAAAAGGAAAACAGCTTTGAAGGTGCAGGGATTGTCCAGCCACAGTGCCAGAGAAGCCAACAGAAGACACACATCAAGAACGCCAATGTGCATTTTTTATTATTTTTCATATTAGTGTATATTGTGAAATAATTTGCCTTTTTTCCACTCCTGTCCTATTCTCATAGAAACTTAGTACATCCACTGTACTGAAATGATCTTCTATGTGCTAGTATAGTTTTATGTATAATTGTATATCCAGCACTTTGAGCTTGCTAGTGTACTATAAATAAAAAATTACCTACTGACCAGAAAATATTAGTGAGCTGCCAAGTGATTTTAACTAACTGCTCTTCTTTATTTTCATTGCTATAAATAAATGTTCTTAATTTCCACTAGAAAAATTATACCTGGCAATTTGCCATAATAAAAATTGCCACTAGAAAATGTTCTTAATTTCCACTAGAAAAATGATCAATTACTTTTACCTGACAATTTGCCATAATAAAAATTTCCTTGTGGATTTTAATGCATTGCAAGATGAAGGCCAGTGTTTCAGAAAGTTATAGGACTGATAAAAATTAATCTCACATCATCAGGCTAAAGGTGTGTTTGTTTTCCAACTGTGAAGTCTGGTCTCTATCTTTCCATGTTGTCTTTTTATTTCTTGGGTTGTTTTTTTTCCAACACACCCTCCAGGTACAGACAAAGGGAGGGTGGATGCCTTTTCTCATCTTACTTTTGCAAATGAAAAGTCTGTCAAGACCAAACCCTACAAAGTGGAGGTTCTGTACTTTTAGTCCCTTGTATAACTGAAAATCAGATTATCCTCTCATGTTGACACTTTAAACTGTTTATTTGGCTTCCTCAGACAAGCCATAAAAACAATCCTGCAAATACATACTTAATGTGTCTACTGTCAGATGTAACAGAAAAAGACATTACTGCAAGTAAAAGGACAAGCAGACGGCTGTTGAGAGGATGTAAAGAGCTCCTACAGAGCTCCTACCTAATTCTCCTGTGCATCCCTGAACTACACTGCAGGTAGCAAAGCCAAAATTTCTTATGTTCTTGGTCACTGTCTCTCTATAACTAGTTTACAGCTTTACATTTAATTGCTTTACTCCCTGCCTAGTAACAGCCTCATCTTGACTATCTCCAAGCCTCAATCTGTTGGTTTTTTGGTTTTGTTTTTCGGTTGGTTTTTGGTTTTTTTTTTTTCGTATTAAGGCATTTAATTTGCCCCAGGTAGAGCTTAATTCTTCTAACATTTTAAAAGAGCCTGTCCTTTTCTAGATGCCTTCCAGACTTTGTATGTCTTTTATAAACTGATCTTTTTGGCCTGCAGCACTCTTTTTTACCTACTGCTAAGTTAATCAGTTTTCCTGGGATGACAGCTTTCAGTGTCCAAAATATATTGTTTCATATCCATTTAAGAGTAGTGGTTTAAAAATATAAACTCATTCCCTCTTATTTGATTGACTTTATCTTTTTTTCCCATTTTCTTATTTCAGCTAGCAGAAAAATATGTCAAACCAACAGCAAAGGAGGCATGATCTGATACTGAGCTTGGCTGGGGTTCAAGCTTATATAAACAGATACAGAATAAAAGGAGTTCATTTCTATCCAATCATGAAAGAATCCATCTTGCATCATCTTTACCAAAATGGTTTAATGGGAAGACAGATCATTTCTGTATCTGCCATGTGAACATTTCTTTTTATTCTATACCAAAGAAAATACTTGAAAGCCAGTGAGGGCACACATTTCAGCATTTAAAAACAGAAAATACACCAATTAAAACTGTATACACTGTCATAATTCTTTACATGTGTGGTATAAAAACTGTATTGTTTAGAAAGTATGTATAGACACAGCTTGTAATTTTCTCATTATTTAAACTTCTCCCTTCAATTTTACCTTTTTTTCTTCTTTCTAAAATGCACATTTTTAAAAAAATTACAGTAACTACATGTTTTACCTCACAAAGCATCAAATACTTTCTCAGTGTAAATCAGGAGATGTAATAAGGAATTTAAACATACTAGTGAGCACATTTGGATTTTCAAGACCATATGCCTTCCACTAAAAACAGACTAGGCAACACTGAAATCCCTTAATACCTTAACACTTTTTTTTTTTTCACTCATGGGACCAAGAGACCTTGAAAACCTTCTCCCTGAATTATTAAACTACATTAGTTTTTCTATATGCTATCAAGCATGTGAGCAGTGGATGCAGTTGTGAGGCTGCAGACAGGTATGCAACACTTGGAATTATGCCCTGGCCAGAAATTCAAAGCACGCTTTCCCAAAACTTTGAAGTATGTCCTGTCATGTATCCATCCCTCTATGGCAGCCTCTCAGCATGTTCATGCTACAGCATACACCTCTATCAACCTAGATCACCCACAGGTTCATGAAAGCTTTGCCTTCCTTCACTTAGCACATCTTCTTCTCCTCATCTGCCCTACATGTCAAGCTGTTTCATAAAGCTCTCAGAGATCAGCTCTCTCATCAGTACTGCCTGCCCAAAATAAGTGTTCTTGTGCTTGTGTTCACTTAATGTTGCCCTGCCCTCCCTTCAGTTCTTAGCAGTACAGATGCAGGTAATTTTAAAGGTGGTACCACTGAGTTTTGCCGTTGCAGTAACACATTTCTTCAGGGAGGTCAGAAATTTGGCAGTTCTTAGACTGGGTAGGTCCCATGTTCTTTCATTTGCCTTCTTGATACTCCTTCCACCCAGCTTTACGAGCCTGTTAGAACAGGCAGAGATCAGCCCATCAAGTCTCACTCTTGTGCTCCCCATGGCAGAAATTCATGTACAACTCTGTGAACTTGCAGACCCTCAAGCAACTCTGGGTTGCTGGAGACAGACTGTGTATCTGGGGATGAGGCTGTTAGCTGTGAGCACAGTGCTGCTGTGTGTCAATGCACCTTCACCATTTCTTCACTCACATGTATGGATCATGTAAGAATACGATTTACTGGTATTTCACATATAAATGTTCAGAGAGTTCCTCATACAGAAAGCAGGATGAAAGATTACCATTTACTGCATGCTCTACTTTTAGTAAAAGTCAAAACAAGAAACATTTTTTACTTACTGTCTAGCTAGATACAGTGCTACGACATCCAGATTGCTCCTGTAGCCACAGATCTTCAGCTGGTTTTCTATTGCCTGACAGTATACAGTACCTTTGTCAGTACAATATGCTGCATCACTATGGATTCATTACATTGTAACATATGTGAACTCAGTGTTTAAAGTAATATGCAGTCCAAAATTAATACATGTATCACATCACCTTGCAGACTGTAACATAGTCTAAGAGAGATAAAGAGGTATTAAATTTCCAATCTCTATTTTAAATTGCTAAAAGTACCCTAGTGATTAGGCTACACTTACACTAATTTTCTTTACATATGGAGAATCTTAGTTGGTAGACATGAAATGAGAAATTAATGCATGTTAACAGAACAATGGGCTTCTCACTCAGGTCAGCTAACCCAGAACCTGTGATGAACAAGGAAATTGCTTACTTTGTATTACAGTTGCAACTTCGTTTTATGCAGCTTTTCTTTAAAACTGTGTACATGACCTTTTAGAACTACACATCTAGAAAACTCTGCTTGTACATTTAACATTGAGAAATACAGATATGATTTTTATTTTCAGAGTATGTTACTGATGTGTCTTAACTTGCAAAAGCAACAAAATAAGAATTATGGATCTGTCTTTCTAGTGGTTGATAAAAACTAGAATGTGTATCAGAAAAACAAATGGGTTTAATAGATAAGCTATTGTGCCCAACATCACTGTGATCACTCTTGTTTAAAACACAAAATTGATACAACTTTACAAGTACAAAAGGGCTTGGAAGCACTGATAGGCATGTCGATAGTGGCCTGTACTGGCTGCACAACCACTCCAGCACGTTCTGGGTACTACACCTACACAAAATAACTTGAAAATGTGTGTGACCGGTAGCACTCTCTGACCAGAGGCAGGCAGGCACTCGCAGGCCGCTTGTTCCACACAGCGGCTGTATGGCACCCTGCCTTTTGCCCAGCACTCGGCACGGCCAGCTGTCAACCGCAGCTGTCGGGCAGGGGAAGGATCTGCCACAAATGGCCATAGTTTTGTTTCGCCACGTGCAAAATCTGCCCGTGGAACACCAAGTGATTTCTGGAGAAAAGCAGCCGCAAGGCACCCTAAGTGCGCCCATGTCAGGCCCGGCACTGCAGGACACACCGATGGGGAGTGCCGACGGGACAACGGGAAGGCACACCTACGGCAGAGCACCCATCCCGGGGTCGCGTTCCACAGTCAGGAAGGCCGTGCCCAAAGATTCGTATTTCGCATAGTCCCTTATGCGAGATCTCATTCTCTCCCCACCGTGGAGCCCCGTCCCTGTCAGCCCGGCTCTCCGCCGCAGCACCGGCAGGGCCCGCAGGCTCAGGCGTGCTCGGCCGCTGCCTAGGAAGGACAAGGAAGGACTGCTCCGGCTCTCTCGGAGGATCCGAGCCGCTCGCTGCCGCCCCGGGGCCGGGTGGGGGAGCCGAGCTCCTCGCCTCGGGGTGCGGTGGCGGTGCCGAGCACAGCGAGAGGGCGAGGCTCAGCCGCTGGCGCGGCGCGGGTGCCACGGGCCGGGGCGGGCCGGGGCGGCGGCGGCGGCAGCGGCG